>JADBJO010011773.1:48176-60676 GCA_016801955.1 Conus betulinus
AGGCCCAAGAGTCTTTATTTACATACTTCAGTTTTAATTTGCCAATAAACGCATCCGAAATATCCAAGGCAAACTGTCCGGGGCAGATGTGTTGGCGGGTCAACATGACCGTACACCGTGCAGGACAGGCTCGGGAGGAACGTGAAGGGGTTCAGCTGATTGCCCACGATGTCTTCTCTCTATTGTGTGTGGGTTACATCCCCTGCCAGCCCGACCACTTGTCCGTTGACACGATAACGTTTGTTTACAAGTTGAAAGTCAATACCGCCGTTGACACTAATGAGCTGTTGTCCTTTCCTCGTGACCGCTAAGCCCAGCCTGATGTCTCAGCTGTATATAAAGCCAGCTCTCGCCCAGTGGATTCACAGATCTTCTCACGCGCAGAGGAAGAATGATGGAGAAAGCTTCTGAAGACAGACGTTCAGGAAGGAAGTTGAAACGTCTGAGAAGAAAGCGGCAGAATGGCAGTGGCAGAAAGAAACACTGCTGCTGTTGCTGTGGATGCTGCAGCCTCCCACACTCCTCCAGCAACCAGGATGGAGCCACATCTCCCTCACCTCCCTCTCTTTCTCCGACGCCTCAAGTGGACTGGGAGCAGCCAACTCTTGAAGAGCTCGATGGCCAGATTCCAGAGGACCGAGAAGAGAGAATGCGGTTCCTCAATGACCCAGCCTTTAAACTGAGGCTGGCCATTGAGTGGAATCTGCCACCGGCGGGAGCACATGCCCTCTGCACACAGAGTCAGGCTGGTGTGAGCTGGCCTCCAGCTTTTCATTCCCCAGGCCCTTCTCAGGGCCACCCTATTTTTCCACAGTGAGCTGGCTCTGTCTCGTTGCTATTTTTTAATACTTATTCGCAGAAATGATCTACTCCTCCACACACACACACACACACACACACATACAGACATACACACACACGCGCGCGCGCGCGCGCGCGCGCGCGCGCGCACTCACATGCACATAAAAAACACAGAAACACACATACTCACACGCGCGCGCACGCACACACACACACACACACATAAGCACACACACACACACGCGCGCGCGCACACACACACAACACACACACACACACACACACACACACACACACACACACACACACACACACACACACACATACATGAACGTGTATACAAATGCACGCAGGTACTTAAACACACATACATACATACATATATACACACGCGCGTGCACGCACACACACACACACACACACACACTCTCTCTCTCTCTCTCTCTCGGTGGACCAGTGTGGATGCGCGTTACGTCAGCAACAGATCACCACCCTCTCCCCTAATCCCCCACTGTCCCCTCCTGCTCCCCCCCCCCCCTGTTTCTCCCCCCTCCCCCCCATCCCAGTCAAGGAGCCCATCCTGGTCAAGGAGCCTCGCTGATGAAGGCATCATTTTTTTTCTGTTTTTCTTGTTTCCGTGCATGTCGTTGTTGGTTGGTTTTGGGCTGGTCAGTTATTTATTAACCGTTAGATTCTTTGCTGTTCCTTCGCTCCCAGGATCGTTAGTTTCTTAGCGTCATTCTCTGATCATTTATTGTCAAAGAAAATGTAAGTGTGTGTGTTTCCAGCTGAATGAACATAACGTAATTTCTATGTCGTCTGTCATTGTAGTTAAAAGGTTTATATCCTGATTTTGTACATGGACATTTGAGATGTCTCTTTCTTCGTTTACTTATTTCCATTTATTGATTTGATTTGTATATAATGTTTTGAAGTGTATACACTAGGTACACGAGACCAGAAACAAGGTTTCAAGGCGTAAGAACTCTATCGCTAGTCGAGAAGCCCAATTTCGAACAAATCACACACACACACACACACACACACACACACACACACACACACACACACACACACCATACACTTGCACCCCCACCACCACCATACACACTTCCTTTTTTTATTCAGTCATTCATTAATTCGTTCATTCACATAGCCACTCATTTCTTCCTTTCTTCCTTCTTCCTTCCTTCCTCCTCCATCCATTCTTGTCAAGAGGGGATGAGGAAGAGGGAGTGGGTGCCGTGGAGGGGTAGGGGTGCCTGCCGTACAAGACGCGGTTGGCCTGCGTGCGTTTGATTGGTCGAAACAAAGACGCTACCAGAACGTTGGTTGGCTAAAAGTCCGAGCAGGCCAGTGTCCTCACTGCCCTGTGTGTGCAGGCTGGAGGACGTAAAGCTCACCATTAGAGCGCTGCCATGCTCTACCCACTGAGCTAACTGGACTCTGAAACACAAACACCATTGTCAGGGTGTTATTGTTTCAGTTTGTTCCAGACAAAAAATCTATCTGTTGTCTAAGTGTTATTTAGTGTGATTTTTATTTATTGCTTTGGTTGGTTGGCTCTGTGTTTGTTTTAATGTACCAGTTTTAATTTGGTTATGAATGTTGCAAAAGTTGGTTCTCAGTTACATATGTATTATATGCTGTATAATAATGTAAAAACAAAAAAAACAAAAAAAAAAAAACATATCGAGGTGTAATGCACTTTAACTCAGCCTGTGAGTGTCGCCCTCTTATTTATTTATTTATTTATTGTTTCATTCATTGATATTATAAGTGGTATGGGTACAGCCAGGCAGCCATTGACACACACACACAAAAAAACACACACACATAAACACACATCTACATCCACACACACACACACACACACACACACGCGCGCGCGCGCGCACACACACACACACACACACACAGAGACACAGACACACACACGTACACACACACATACAGAGCCAGCCTTCCAACAAACTTGACTTCTTGACACACAGCAGCCTTGTTTTCCTTCCTTTTGTGAGAGAGACTGGTAGAAGGACTGGTGAAGGCGAGGTGTCTAACCCAAAGCCATACAGTGTGCGGCCCTGGCGTTTGAAGGCATAGACAACATCCATAGCCGATGACCATTGATGTATGCGTCTGTGTGGACATGTGTGTGTGTGTGTGTGTGTGTGAATTTTGTTCTAAGTATAGCTTTCACACAAGCCCTATGTCAGAACTTCGCAACGAGATGTGCACCTCACTGTGAACTTTAAGGTGGATGTGCACCTCACTGTGAACTTTAAGGTGGCCCTGAAAAGGGCCGGATGGAAACGAAATCAGGAGCGTTCCAGTCTCTCCCCGGCTTTGGCTTGGCGAGTGCGATTGTGATTCCTCACGATCGCCTTGGCCAAAGCCAGTATCTCTGGGGACAGACTGCAAACAGCCTGGGGCGCCTCCTGCAGGTCCATGAGGTACGGCAGCAGCCTGTGAGTTAGTTCAGCCGCCGCTGGATCCACCAGCCTGGGTCTCTTAGCCGCCAGGTCCTGTTGTGGCGCCGATACTGAAGAGCGTTTCATCTCGTCAGTGGTCAGAGCAATGAGAAATCAACAACAATGATTCTGCTTAACGTCCCCTGGCCTGCACACACAGGACATTTTGGGACATGTATTTTCGCATATATATATATATATATATATATATGTAAAGTCAGTCATCGCGACACCAAGCTGCTCTGTAAGTTGCTGGAATGGTGCTTGGTTATTTGTCCTTGGAATTTATTAGTTTCCTGTAATTCAGTCCCTTGCAGATTCATTCCAGGAACTGGCCCTCAGCACTTGTGTCTTAAGAGGTTATCTTTTTATATTTTCTACTTTTTTTTTTCCAAGAAAATGTAGCTGTTTTGCTCTTTCATGAGTTTCTTTTGCTTCTTAGATGGCACCTTTGGTTGTTTTTTTTTGAAAACTCAACAAACATACTGTGGTATTGCACACCAGCCTTTTTCTGGTATAGCATTCTTCTTAAAACCGAAAAAAAGGCGGAAGGTTTAAGCGAGCACTTTTCGCAATCACTAAGAAAAAACAATCACGTTTCGATATAGCGGTATCTGACCAGGAGTTCTATGTTAAGGAGTTATCTCTCCATTGGTGATTGTTGAAGATTCATTTTGTGAAAACGCTTATTATTCTCCATTTACTCACTGAAACACATACTGTAAATTTGACAAAAATATATATATTTTTGCAGATATGAATGCTTATTTTTCTACATATCTTTTAAAGGAAGAGTTCCTGTCTTCACTTTTGATTACAGACGCATTATGATGCTGTGCCCAGGAGAGATTGCTGGGCCCAATGACTCTTCAGATCTCCAGAAAAGGTCGACCTTGGAGGTCCTCTCAGTTCTGGTTATCTTTTCTTCATCTATTGTGGCCTTGGCACGTCTAATGGCCTCAGAGTAAGCAATGAAACGTTCACCCCTTATTTTATTAGCGCGCAGTCGTAGTTGGTATGATGGGCAACCCTGGTAAGCGGCTGATTGGCCCTCCCCCCCCCCCGCGCACACACACACACAATTGACGCATTTTAGAGTAGGACTGGGACAGTCTTTCCCGCTGTGGCCCGCATTGACACAACGGGAACAGATCATTTTTTTTCGCCATACACAGGTCTTTAAGATGTCCCAGTCTGGCACATTTGGTGCATCTGATTACAGGAGCCACATAGGGCTCTACTGTGATTCTTGGGTATCGATTTTTATGAATTTGGGTAAAACGGGGGGTTAAAAAGGTAATTTTTTTTTTATTGATCTAGACTCGGATGCATCCCTATTTTTTAGACGGATTATTTTTTTTTTGCTTGAGGGATGAAGGGAAGGAGGGTGGAAACCTCCACACCAAGGGGATGGGTTTGACCACACCCTCTGTTGTTGTTTCAGGTTTAGTACAGTTGATATTCATATTACATAAACTTTTCAGTTTCAATAAACGTTGTTGCTGATCGAGTGATTTGCACCCTATAAGCCATTTGTTAGGACCCAAGGGACGATGGGACCCACAGTATTTGTCCAAACCGCCACGTTGGTGGTGGGGCCCAATGCACCATATGAGAAATCAGGGGACTGCAGGCCCATATAATAGTGGACTGATGTCGCTGGGAGGGTTGCTGTCTCACAGCGTGAACGCTATTGGTCGTTCATTTCGCGCATCTCAGTGCTATCAGACTGTACTTTGAGACTGTGTGTGTGTTTATCGCGCACTGGCTTGCTGAGAGCGACCTCCTCCCCCTGCCCCCCCTCCCCCCACCACCCCCAAACAACCAAACAGACCTTTTTTTTTTTTAGGACCAAACAGGGGATGATTCAGTCTCGTTTCTGATGAGTCGTTGTCTTTGATTTCTCGTTGATAATAAGATATTCAGAACAAGAACCAAAAAATCCACCAAGCAGGGGCAAAAAGTGTGTGCGTGTGTGCGTGCGAGTGTGTGTGTGTGTGCGCGTGTGTGTGTGTGTGTGTTTTCTCGCGGTCGCGCGCACGTGTGTGTGTGTGTGTGTGTGTGTGTGCGTGCGTGTGCGTGTGTATAATCATATTTTAGGTATCGGTCTTATATTACTCTCTGCTCTTCTCCTCTCCCAACAACACACACACAGACACACGCGCGCGCGAGCGCGCTCCACATGCCAAGACACACACACACACACACACACACACACACACACACACACACACACACACACACACACTATACACACACACTTCCTTCATTCCTGTTTTCATCCTTCATTCATTCACATATTCGTTCCTCCCTCCCTTCCTTCCTTTTTCCTTCCTTCCTTGTCGAAAGGGAATGAGGGAGGGGGTCTGGTGAAGGGGTGTAGGGGGTGCCTACCGTACAAGACGCGGGTGGCCTGCGTGCGTTTGATTGGCCAAAACAAAGACGCTACCAGAACGTTGGTTGGCTAAAAGTCCGAGCAGGCCAGTGTCCTCACTGCCCTGTGTGTGCAGGTTGGAGGACGTAAAGCTCGCCATTAGAGCGCTGCCATGCTCTACCCACTGAGCTAACTGGGCTCTGAAACACAAACACCATTGTCAGGGTGTTGTTGTTTCAGTTTGTTCTAGACAAAATCTTTCTATTCGCTAAGTGTTATTTAATTTGATTTTTATTGATTACCTTTGTTGGTTGGCTTGGTGTTTGCCTTAGTTCACCAGTTTCAGTTTGGTTATGAATGTTACAAAAGTTGGTTGTTGGTTACATATGTATAATATACTCTACCATAATGTAAAACAAAAAACAAACTTAAACGTAATGCACTTTGAGTCAGTTTGCGAGTGTTCTCACACACACACACACACACACACACACACACACACACACACACACACACACACACACACACACACACACATACATAACACAGCTAACCTTCCAACAAAATTGACTCCTTGACAGACAGAAGCCTTATGTAAAGGTATTGTTATTTCAGTTTGTTCAAGACAAAAGAGACGAAATATCTCCTCTCGCTAGACTTCACAACGAGAGTTCCACCCACTCTGGAACACCAAACAACCAACCAACCAAAGTAATGAATAAGAATTAAACAAATCAACACCTATCGAAAGGAAAGATTTGTTGTTGTTGTCTGGAACAAGCTGAAACAACAACACTTTTACAAAAGGCTGCTGTCTGCCAGGAAGTCAATTTTGTTGGAAGGTTGGCTCTGTGTGTGTGTGTGTGTGTGTGTGTGTGTGTGTGTGTGTGTGTGTGTGTGTGTGTGTGTGTGAGAGTGCCAGCTGTACCCATACCCCTAAAAATATCAATCAATGAATAAAATAAATAAATAAATAAATAAACAAATAAATAAATAAATAAATATGAGGGCGACACTTACAGACCGACTCAAAGTGATTACGCCTCGGTATGTTTTTTGTTTTGACATTATTTTACAGCATATAGTACATATGTAACTAAGAACGAACTAAATCATAGCCAAACTAAAAGTAGTGAATTAAAACAAACACACAGCCAACCAACCAATGTTACAAATAAAAATCAAACTGAACAACACTTAGCGAGAGGAAAGATTTTCTCTGGAACAAACTGAAGCAACAATACCCTGACAATGGTGTTCGTGTTTTAGAGCCCAGCTAACTCAGTCGGTAGAGCATGGCACCAGGAAAGGACAACAACTCATTAGTGTCAACGGCGGTATTGACTTTCAACTTGTAAACAAACGTAAGTGTGTGAACGAAGAGGTGGTCGAGCTGGCAGGGGATGTAACCCACACACAATAGAGAGAAGACATCGTTGGCCACCAGCTGAACCTCCTTCACCTTCCTCCTGAGCCTGTCCTGCACGGTGCACAGGCATTTTGACCCGCCGATACATCTGCCCCGGACATTTTGCCTCGGATATTTCAGATGCATTTATCGGCACATCAAGACTCAAGTACGTTAATTAAGACTTTTGGGCATAAGCCTCCCAGTTATGTATATTAATGGTCGGATCAGAGTCAGAATGACAGGTAAGATACATTAAGAAGTGAAAATGCATGAAGACAATTTGTGGTATAAGGAGAGAGTTTGAGTGAAACAAGAGTAGTTTTTTTTTTCAACTTACATGTGTATACAGATGTTCATATACCATTCCCTCTAAAACGCCCCCAAAGTATCTTTTCAAACACTTTGATATGCGATACTACCGTTCAGATATGTCAGCGCTTAACTTATGTCTTTCACATCTCATAAGGAGCAAAAATTAGAATTTCGATGAAACGTTTCTTTTTTTTTTTAGTATAGATATGGTGGCTTACTCTTCTCTAAATGTAGGTCTATTTCTTCGTTTACCTAATTTTTGTCCGTTGCTGAGGCATCATTCATTGAACAAGATTTGAGACAGTTTTATACCTGTAAATCTTAGGACTACATTTTTGTTATGTTCAGATTTTTTGTGTGTGTGTGTGAAGTACTGCACTGTACATGTTCGATGGAATACGACTATTTTTCATTGTGTCTGGCATATCATTTCATGGAAGAGAGAGAGAGAGAGAGAGAGAGAGAGAGAGAGAGAGAGAGAGAGAGAGAGAGAGAGAGAGAGAGAGAGAGAGACAGAGAGAGAGAATTGGTGTGAATTCGTAAACAGGCATATCAGTCTTAGCAAGTCACTTGATGAAAAGTTGTAATCTTTTCCAATCATATTCTGGTATGATCATACCACACATTGTGTCTTTTGGCATTTGTATGATTATTCATGCCCAGTATCTGTATTTTTAAAGATGACTGTGAACATCCGTAATTGTTTTACTTTTGTTATTTTCATGTCAGGTGTAAGTGAATTTCTGTTTTAGGATTGATAAAGTATTCTCTAAAATCTCAAAGCTTCCTGCGATGAATTTGGTTAGGGGTGAATTCTGTTACAAAATGTTTAGTCCGTGTGGAAATCTATCCCTGGGAGGAAAAGAAAAGGGAAACGGTGCGAGGACTCTGTGGACAGGGTCTGTGGGTCAGTGGTAACAGCAGGTGGTACTTTTTATGACAACCCCCCCCCCCCCCCCTCCCTCGCACCCCTGACCACCTGGTTCATTATTTGCCGTTGTACTGATTACTTCCATTACTATTTGTCTTTCACTATTTAAGAATGATCGTGCGTTTTTTTGTGCGCAAGCGCTTGTGTGTGTGTGTGTGTGTGTGTGTGTGTGCGTGCGTGCGTGCGTGCGTGCGTGCGTGCGTGCGTGCGTGTGTGTGTGCGTGCGCGTGCGTGCGTGTGCGTGCGTGCGTGCGTGCGTGCGTGCGTGCGTGCGTGCGTGCGTGCGTGCGTGTGTGTGTGTGTGTGTGTGAGTAGTGTGTGTGTGTAGGGAGAAGACAGAAAGAGAGAAGTGACAGAAGAGAGAGAGAGAGAGAGAGAGAGAGAGAGAGAGAGGGGGGGGGGGAGAACGTAAAAGGGGAATGACAGTCACAGTGTAACTTTAAGTTTGCTGTAAGTAGACACTTTAAAAACTCTTGCCTCAGGCGGAAAGCCCCCCCCCCCTCCACCCCCTCCCCACAAAGGAAGACAACCCCCTTAGTGATGTGACCATGCTCTAGAGATGGATAATAGAAAACAAACTGTATTCAACTGGAACCATGATACAAGGGCAGCAAAATTAGGTGCCTTTAGAAATCAGAGAGAGCACCAACTGCAAATCTTCAAGTGGACACTACTAGCTGGCATTAAATGTCTTTCAATCAGTGTCATAGTCTGCAGTGAGAGAGAGAGAGAGAGAGAGAGAGAGAGAGAGAGAGAGAGAGAGAGAGAGAGAGAGAGAGAGAGAGAGAGAGAGAGAACTCCAACTCCAACTCGAAGTCACAGAGTAAACATAAACATATTTGTTTCAAGTCCACCACCCCGAATAATGCAAAATCAAGGTGTTCAAGCTATTTCCTTGCGTGGTTTATGTATTGTACAGAAAGTGTGATAACTGTAACACCGTGTTGTCATCATCTGCAACCATAACATGTCTTTCTGCCTTTGTATCATGAATGTTTTCTTCTTTGGATTAATGTCATATCTTTTCTTAAATTGTTAGAACTTTCACATGTGAATAAGACATGACCTGTTTCAATTTCACTTTTGCGCAAAAGAACAGTATAACTCTATGGGATTGATATTCTTTCTATAGCGAAGTTTATAATTGAGAATCACGGAAATCCCCACCCTAAATTTAATGTAATAATCGCGAAAACATCTTTGCGTCGAGGTAATGCATTTATCACTCTGAAACACATTTCTAAAACGAATTGATATTCATATCCCTCATTAGAATGAATGGCTGGTGACCAAGTTTGCCTATACTGACTTACGTGTATACTGAACATGTATGTGATTGGTAATAAGAAAAGGTATATAACAAAAAATCAGGTGACACCAGTGCCTCCCCCCCCCCCCCCCCCCCCCCCCCCCCCCACACACACACACACTGTGGACCGAGTCGCTCGGAGAATTGCCGTCTCACGGCGTGAACGCCATTGGTCGATTTTTTTTCGCGCAGCTCAGCGCGCCGCGGCCTTGTCCGATGGGTATAAAAGCGACAGGCTGGGCTTTCACAGGACAGAGCCCAGACTCAGCCTCCCATACAGACGCCGACTGACGCCTGAGTTGAGCTGTTGGCTTTGGCTGACCTTTCAGGCCCTTTTCAGGGCCACCTTAATCTTCCAGGGTGGGCTGGAACTCTCGTTGCAAAGTCGTTTACTGAGCACCACAGTCCACACACTCTCTCTGTCTGTCTGTCTGTTTGTCTGTTTGCCTCTTTCTCCTCTCTCTCGCACACACACACACACACACACACACACACACACACACACACACACACACATAGTGTAGGTAATGGTGACTGACATTTGACATACCTATCAGAGACTGAAAGCAGTGTGAATGACTGGCATCCTGTAATTTGTTTGCTGTCATCCTCTATTTGGTAAACTTTATGTAGCAGAACGAATTGATTATGACTTTATCATTTAGCAATGGGTTCTCTTCGTAACAAGAAAAGCATGATATACGCAAACAAGAAAACACTAGTTACTTAAACGTTCCAGTGGCAAGATGAAAATGCTGATTTGTTTAATGAGCAAATGAATTAGCAAAGTTACACTGTCATTGATTGGAAGGGCTATTGCTCTTATTGACCAGGATGAACGGACTCTCTCCTATCAATCAGATGATGGGTCCAGGGCAGGGTAAAGGGGTGAACCGGAGGTGGGGGGACGGGGAAAAGTGAAGTAAGCTCACACACACACACACACACACACACACACACACACACACACACACACACACACACACACACACACACACACACACACACACACACTCACACACACTCTCTCTCTCACACACACTGTCTCTCCCAAATACACACACACGCACACACACATACCTACAGACAGCTCTCTCTCTCTCTCTCTCTCTCCTCTCTCTCTCTCTCTCTCTAACACACACAGATACACATACACACACATACACATGCATACACACACAGACACACAGACACACAGACACACACACACACACACACACACACACACACACACACACACACACACGCACTACTCACTCTCTTTTCTCTCTTGTTGAGTAATGGTAGTCAAGGTGATTGTGATGCCTGTTCTTCCTAAAGAAGCCCTTGTAACAAAAGCTTGAATTTTATTAAAATTTTCCCTGTGGGAACCGGCTGCCAACTTGTTTCAATATTCACCCCATTCTGCATTATGCATTTAAGTCATTTTCTTGTCATGTGGAACGAGCTCTACCCGAGAATTTCGTTGTATATATGTATGTAGTTGTGTGTGTGTGTGTGTGTGTGTGTGTGTGTGTGTGTGTGTGTGTGTGTGTGTGTGTGTGTGTGAGAGAGAGAGAGAGAGAGAGAGAGAGAGAGAGAAAGAGAGAGAGAGACAGACAGACAGAGAGACAAAGAGAAGGACAGACAGAAGGACAGACAGACAGAGAGAGTGCTCACACGCACTGGCTGTACATACAAATAAAAGGAAAAACACAACGTTCTACAGCATATTTGGTGTTAATGCGCGTACCATGGAAAAGTAAAAGACAGGTGGTGGCCACAACCGAGAAGTGTCAGGTGAATGGAACCCTTACCCCATGGAATGACAACAAAGGGGCCGAGCTGTTGACTCTCTCCCTTTTTCCGTCTTGGGTGTTGAAACTCTCAGCCTAAGGAACAATGAACAGGCCAGGTCCTTGAACCTCCATGCCTATCCATCTTGGTCTTTTCAGCACGGTGTTGAAACCCTCAGGCAATGGAACAATGAACTGGCCAGGCCCTTCAACCTCCTTCCCCATCCAACTTGGTCTTTTCAGCACGGTGTTGAAACCCTCAGGCAATGGAACAATGAAACTGGCCAGGCCCTTCAACCTCCATCCCTATCCATCTTGGTCTTTTCAGCACGGTGTTGAAACCCTCAGCCAAAGCGATGATAGCAAAGTGCCTGGTCACTTCAGCCTCCTTCACTTTTCTTCTTGGTCTGTTCAGCGCGGTGCACAGTCATTTCTGCCTGCCAATATTCTGTCCCTGGATATTTTGACCTAGGACATTTCAATCCAAACGTTCACTGGAACACTGAGACACACGCACTTAGAATAAGACTTGTAGTCATTCAGATGATGTTTGCTGGTGTATCAGATTATTAGATTTTGAGACTGTTGACTCTAGTTTATTTTACCCTCTTAAAGACATTCATGCTTCAAGACAGTAACGCATCTTTTTCAGCGAGAAAACTTCAGCTTTAAACAACTTAAAACAAATTCAATACATGCCTTTTTTAGAATTTGAAAAAAAATTATTTAGGGTAAAGAAGGGTAGATTATATTTCTAATCATTATGTTCGTTTGCCTGATATCTTCCCTCGCCATTCCCTTATTCCTCCAACATCCTCGCCATTCCCTTATTCCTCCAACATCCTCCCCATTCCCTTATTCCTCCAACATCCTCCCCATTCCCTTATTCTTGCTTAAGTACTTCCGAACACTTCAAACTCCAAAGTACTCTTCACATTTTTTGGTGCTGTTTATCATTTATTTCTGACCTTTTAAACCTCTTTTTACATTTCTGATTGGGATCAGGAATTCAACCTGAACTTCAACATTTTCCCGTCATTATGGACAATGTATAAGATGTATGTATCTGTAGGTTTTCAATCAGTTTGGTCAATCATTTCAGTTTTTTCTGTGGGG
>JADBJO010011774.1:22500-35000 GCA_016801955.1 Conus betulinus
TATCCTCCAAGATTGGTAATTGTTTATCCTCCAAGACTGGTAGCTGTTTGTCCTCCAAGATTGGTAATCATTTGTCCTCCCAGATTGGTAATTATTTGTCCTCCCAGACTGGTAATTATTTGTCCTCCCAGATTGGTAATTATTTGTCCTCCCAGATTGGTAATTATTTGTCCTCCCAGATTGTTAACTGTTTGTACTCCAAGACTGGTAATTATTGTCCTCCCAGACTGGTAATTATTTGTCCTCCCAGATTGGTAATTATTTGTCCTCCCAGATTTTTAACTGTGTGCTTCTCAGCTCTCCTATGTTTACAGTCGTTTGTTTACCTGGTCACTTAGAGAATGTATATTCATGTTTTATGGGAAAATGCCACTGTATGTCCTGTTCCCAAAAAACGCAACCCAAGCTGTTTAAATGATTACCGACCAGTTGCCCTCACACCTGTTGCAATGAAATGTCTTGAAAGAATTGTCCTCTGTTCTGTTTTAAAAGATACTGCACAGTACCAAGACCCGTTTCAGTTTGCATACAACAGAACAGATCAACACATGATGCCACACTCACACTTCTCCATCATGCTTTTTCACACCTCGAAAAAACCTGCCTCCTTTGTACGCATTCTCTTTATTGATTTCTCATCAGCATTCAACACCATACAACCACATCTGATGGCAAAGAAACTCATTAACATAAATGTGTGTAACAAGCTCATTCTTTGGATAATTGATTTTCTTACACAGAGGACACAGTCTGTTCGATATCAAAGTGTTGTTTCGTCTTCCAGAGTCATTTCAACTGGCGCACCCCAGGGTACTGTTTTATCACCAGTGCTTTTTACTCTGTACACAAATGATTGTTCAGGAAGTGATTCAACTTTGTACATTAAATATTCAGATGACTCAGCACTTGTGGATCTCTCCAACTCTGATTCTGTTTACTTCAAGGAGGTTCAAAGATTTGTTGACTGGTGCGATCATAACTATCTTGATCTGAATGTAACAAAAACGAAAGAAATGTTGATTGATGGTTTTTAGAAAGAATCCAAAAGCTGTACCACCACTTTTTATCAAAGGTGCTGAAGTAGAACGTGTTGAATCATACAAATATTTAGGAACTTTTATAGATATAAGCTGAATTTTAAATCCCATGTTGAGTATGTCCACAAAAAATGTCAAACCAGATTATATTGTCTTCGCAAGCTGCGATCATTTCATGTGAATACTGACATTCTTCGGACATTTTATTCATGCTTCTTGGAATCTGTTTTAACTTTCTCATTTATGTGTTGGTATGGTGGGTTGACTGTGAAGAGCAGAAATGTGCTGAGAAAGTGGTGAACGTGGGAGGAAAAATCGTTGGTGAGAGACAAAAAGTCTGAGTGAGCTGTACAGGTGCCGTGTTGTTTGTAAAGCGAAGAAGATATCGTGTGACCAGACCCACGTTCTTGCAAATCAGTATGACCTTCTTCAGTCAGGACGAAGATGTCGATCGGTTAAATGCAGAAGTGTCAGATTTAAACAAAGTTTTATTCCCCTGTCCATTGATTTTATGAACCGAGGAGATGTTTAATTGAAATCCAAATTCCTTTATATGAATGTATATCATATGTGAGAAATGGGTAATGTGACTAAATTATTGTTTATTTGATGTGAATGTGTGTGACCACAAATTAATTTCTCAGATTGAGATAATAAAGTTTACTTGACTTGACTTGACTTGACTTGACTTGACTTGACTTGACTTGTTCGTACTCCGAGATTGGTAATTATTTGTCCTCCCAGACTGGTAAGTATTTGTCCTTCCTGATTGGTAATTGTATATCTTCCAAGACTGGCAATTATTTTTTTTGTCCTCCAAGACTGAGAATTGTTTGTCCTCCAAGAAAGGTAATTGTTTGTCCTCAGACTGATAATTGTCTGTCCTCCAAGATGGGTAATTGTTTGTCCTCTAATACTGACTGTGCCAGTATGATCTTTCAGGGTATCAGTCATTCTTCGTTCAAGGAAGATGTTGAACAAAGAGGGGGGGGGGGGGGGGGGGGGGGGGGCAATAGGCAATCTTGTAGCATTGTGGAAACGTCGAAGTAAGTACCATTCCATATTCACGACAGCGTTTTTGGTCTGTTTGTGGGATGACTGGAAAAGATCCACTCGGATCGCTGTCACATTTCATATAGTTACCAGAAATCATAGTTGCTGTTCGCTGAGAGGTCGTGGGTTCGACGCCTTCGGGAACATGTTTTGGGATTTTTTTTTTTAAACAACTGGATTTTATACAGACTTTTTTTTTAAAAACATGTTCTCTGAGAGTTGCTCGAATTCCGTGATCAACGTTGTGTGAGTCCGTGTCTTGTGATTCTGTTTCAAGCCTGGATATGTTATGACACTTTGACGCTTTAATATTTCATTGTCATTACCAAGGAGGTCTTCCAGGATATGCTACGAGAGGAACAGTGAAGTAGAATGTTTCCTTGTTATCTCAGACCAGAATGGCATTCTGCATGATCATTTTTAGCAACATAAGTGAACATCATTAATAAAAAGTCATAAGTTATGTGGCTATTCATGTCCCGTTCATGTGGTGACCTGAGTTTCTTTCGATTTCCTGTTGCAATACAACACAGCATGACATGACACAACACCCCATGACATAACAAGTCACGACACAACAAGACATGACACAACACGTGACGCAGCACAACATGATACAACAAGACACGACACAACACGATATGACACATGTCACAACACAACAAAACACAATACAAGACGGTACTACACGACGTGACACAACACAATGTGACACAACACACACAGAGCTTGACATGACACACACAACATGACACGATACGACGCAATGCACGACACAACATGAAATGGCACAACACAATACAATACGACACAACACAACACGATTCAATACAACACAATTTGACACAACAAAGACATGACATGTTACAACAAGACACTGCACAACGTGACACAACACAAGATAAGGGTGACATGACACAACACGACACGACACAACGCGCCACGACACAACAGGACGTGATAACACACAAAAAACAGCGTGACGTGACACAACACGACATGACACGATACGATACGACACAACACAACATGACTCGATACAACACGACATGACACAACAAGACATGATACAGTACGACATGACACAACACACACACAGTGTGACATAGCACACACGGCATGATACACGACGACACACCACGACACACAACATGACTCCATGCAACACGACATGGCACAACACAACACGACGCTTCACGACGTAACACAACACAAGGCGCAGAATGACATGACACAACACAAGACACAACACAATGCAATACAAGACGACACGACATAACACCATATGACACAACACGACATAACACTACACGATACAACACGACATGACACAACACGACGTGACACAACATACCATGAAAAAAACACATGACAACACGACATGACACAACACGATTAAATACGACACGACACAATACAACACGACACAATACAACACGATATGACACAACACGACATGACACAAACATGAGGTGACACAAAAAACGACAAGACACAACATAACATGACAAAACACATGACTACAACACAACATGACATAACACGACACAATACGACCCGACACAACACAACACAATACGACGCGACATAATCCTACAAGACAGAATACGACACTACACAACACAACACAACACAACACAACACAATACCACACGACACAATACGACACCACACACACGACACGACACCACACAACACAACTAAGCAGCACGACACAACACAGTACGACACAACACACCACACGACACTACGACGACGTGAAATAACACAACACAATACAACATGACATAACACAACATGATACAAACACTACACTAAGCAACACGACACAACACAGCACAACGCAAACGGAACGCAAACGCAGCGCAACGCAACGCGACGCAACGCAACGCAAACGCAACCACAACACAACACAACACAACACACACACACAACACAACACAACACAACACAACACAACACAAACACAAACACAACACTAAACGACACGACACAACCAAACACGACATGACACCACACATGACCATGCACCACAAACATAGTCCATGGTCCACCACACACACACCATAACTGAATTACCGGACTTTCCGTGTGCAAAGTGGTGACGCGAGTGAAGTCCCCTTTTTTCCGCCACACGCGGAACTCTGCCTCGTCACTCTCCCAGTCTGCGGACACCAGCAGACCGCTGTCCGGCGCCGAGAAGATGCGCGTGCACGTTTGGTGACCCGGGCAGACGGTGAAGGACGCTGCCTAAAAATAGAAGGCGAAAGGTCACACACAGATGCAGACCTTTAGCTGGGACAGTTTGGCAGTAAAACGATGTACACGTGGATGAGGATTGAAAGATATCGCCTCAATTTTCCCGGTCTCTCTCTGTCTGTCTCTGTCTCTGTTTTTGTCTCTGCCTCTGTCTGTCTGTCTCTGTTTCACTCTCTCTCTCTCTCTCTCTCTCTCTCTCTCTCTGTCTCTGTCTGTCTCTCTCTCTGTGTCTCTGTCTGTCTGTCTCTCTCTCTCTCTGTGTGTGTGTGTGTGTGTGTGTGTGTGTGTGTGTGTGTGTGTGTGTGTTGTGTGTATGTCTGTCGGTGTGTGTCTTTGTGAGTGTCTTTGTGTGTGTTTCTGTGTGTGCGCGAGTGCGTGCGTGCGTTCGTGCGTGCGCGCGCGCGCGCACCCGCGCGTATGTGTGTGTGTGTGTGTGTGTGTGTGTGTGTGTGTGTGTGTATGTGTGTGTATCTCCATAGTAAACTTTGACACTGGATTTTCCCGACTGTTACATGCACCAGCAGAACAATACTTGGCAGAATGATGAACTTTGCAAGTCTTTCCAGCCTTCTCCTGCATAAAGATATCACCATCTCCACTAATGGTGCAGTAGTAGTAGTAGTAGTAGTAGTAGTAGTAGTAGTAGTAGTAGTAATAGTGGTGATGGTGGTGGTGCTGGTGGTAGTTCTAGTACTGGTACTAGCAATGGTGGTAGTAAAATGAATAACAGTTACAATGCATGCAAACAACAGCTTGAACAGCAGTAGCAACAATAACAACAATGGCAGCGATGACAACAACAACAGTTATGATGCTATCTACAGCGCGAACAGCATGAGCAACAACAACAACAGCAGCAAAGGGAGCAATAGAAATAACAACTGGAAGGAATTCCGGGAGAATGTGTACCTCCACCAACGTCAATCTTGGATTAGCTTTTTTTTTAAAAAATCCAAATCCGCACGACAAATCAATCACAGCCAAATGTCAACAGCTTCGTTTTATGGGCCACATTCCATCTTACTACCACCTGTCTTTTCAAAACTGGATGGGCAGTTTCTACGCCGTCTTGCATCACAAAAAAAGCAAAACCAAAGTGGGGTGACTCCTGGTGAGTAAATAAAGTTTATAATGTTGATTATCCTGCCTGAAGACCAGCAGGTCGAAACGCGCTGCGTCTGTTTTGTCGCGACTTCTTTGTTTGTTCGTTTTGCAGGTTCAGGAACTTAAATCTTGCTCATATGCAACAGACGTGGGTGAAAATACAACCTCCTTAAAAGATCAAGGTCGTAATGTATAGGAGCATCAGCAGATACAATACTGTCAGCTACATCAGCCGCGACAGTATCGCCAGCTGGAACAGCATCAGCATCAAGAATTAGAATTACCGTCAGTTTCGATGTCCTCTCCACGTCTGTGGCCTTGGTTTGATTCCATCGGGATCACCGGTATCGGCGAGTCCATAGGGGCTGTCGTTGGACGGACGTGGTGGAGCCCTCCGGAGGGAGAGCTCACTCACGCCGGCTCCGCGACAAACCAGTTATTGTCGTCAGGAGGGGGCTTAGTAGGTGGTGTCCTGCGTATGTTGGATCAGAACAGGCAGCACTGAACAGCACCGAGGTGCAGTGTCTCGTCCAGTGGGTTGTCTTTTGACGACTTGACATTGACCGCTCCCTGTGGATCGTCGGTGCCGGGGATGCAGCGGGTCGGGATCGGGCTGTGGCTCTGGACGGGGTGTCGGAATGAGCGGCGTGGGTGCAATGCCACTGAGGTGGCACAGACAATGGGACAGGAAAAAAAAAAAAAAACCAAAACAAAAACGAAAAAAAAAAAAGAAAAGAAAAACCACCAGAACAAAATCCTAGGAGAATATACTGACCAGTGTCAATGTCAAACACACGGATTTGGCGGTCCGAGTAGCCGGCAATGACGGTGGTATCGTCCACCAGATAGAAGCTCTCCAGGCCGCGTTCCCCATCTATCACCGTGATGTCGGTGGCCTCTGGATCGGTCAGCTCCCGGGTCACCATCTCTGCAGACAGAGAGGACGAGTGGAGATGAGTCATCCTTTGCCTCTTGCATGAAGGAGGAGGAACACTTTTTGTGGGCCTTTCCCTACACCCCCGTGTGTGCTGTGAGAAAGCAGTGTATGCGTGCGCATGTGCAAGCTTGTTCTCAGTGCAGATACAGACAGACAGAGAGAAAGAGAGAGAGACAGCACACACACACGGATGCACGCACACGCACGCGCACGCACGCACGCACGCACGCACGCACGAATGTATGCAAATAAATTTGGTAACTTTCAAGGAGTGCGTTGTAATGTTTTTGTTTGTTCATCATCAACCTTCTTCTGCCGAAAAAATTACCCATCTAACCATGGACTCTTTACATCTTTTCACACAATGTTGACCATGATCTCAAAACAGCTGTGAGGAGTCGTAGTATTAATGGTAATCCCACATGGAACCCTCAAAGAAACAAGAATGATAACTTTTGTTAGACTTAATACAAGGGCAAGCAACTTTATTTGTGTGTTTAAAAACGAAAAATATTCAAATAAAAGAGTTTTCTCCGAAAGTATTCCTCAATGAATACCGTGTATGACTGCATTATATTGTAGTTATAAAATCTTATGAAGGGAGGTTATGTCCGAGAGGCACGTTACGCACAAACTCTCCAGAACTGCCCAACACGCGCCTCGGAATGGACACTGTTCTAGCCAACACCAACCGCACTGACCGCACTGGGAAGTGATGTGTACGGCACCCTGGAATATCTGAGGACACGGCAGATGTCGTGCAAGGTGTGCTGTAGTGGACGTGTGAGGGAGAGCGAACAAAGAAGAAAAGGTTTTAAACCTGATCAACCTTATTCCGCTTCCGTTATCCTTTCTTTTTGCTCTCCCGTCTTCCATGTCTTTTGAATAGCGTCACTCTTAGGCAGCCTGTTCCGGTTCCGGCTTACACCACCCCCACACCCACAATCATTCTGTCACCAGTCCCGGCGCGCCAGCAATTCACAGGGAGCTCTGTGCATCAGGTTGCCATGAGACCACCTCGAAAAGCAGACCCCGCTGCTGAGAGACTTCTACACTGCCTGTAATGATTCGATACATGTCGGACGCTGACTTACTCATTCCCTTACTGACGACACAGTTGGTCATTCAAGAGTACGTCAAATCCTCGACCCCCCCCCCCCCCCCCCCCCCCTTTCCCCCTCTGTATCTTTCTTTTGTTCTCTTCTTAGCAGTCTTGTGCTGTTTGCATACAGGCCGTTCCTTTTACACACATTCTTATCTTTCAAAAGGTGAAGAAGCTTCGTGGTGCATTCCATGGGTTGTGTGAATGATTGTTTGTGTGAGGACTTGTGAGTTGACTTCAACATGGTGACAGCCCTGATATGGCCCTTTATGGTCGGCAGGGCAATAAGCAACATTACCTTACCTTGCCCTTATTTCATCCCTCCATCCATTCCCATCTAAAACAAAAACCCCAAAGTTAGTTCCTAGTGAAGGGTGAGAGACATACCATCCACACACCACTCCCTAGTGAAGAGTGACAGACACAATCCACACACCACTTCCTAGTGAACGGTGACAGACACAATCCACACACCACTTCCCAGTAAAGGTTGACAGACACAATCCACACGCCACTTCCTAGTGAACGGTGACAGACACAATCCACACACCACTTCCTAGTGAAGAGTGACAGACACAATCCACACACCACTTCCTAGTGAAGGTTGACAGACACAATCCACACACCCCTTCCTAGTGAAGGTTGACAGACACAATCCACACACCCCTTCCTAGTGAAGGGTGACAGACACAATCCACACACCACTTCCTAGTGAAGAGTGACAGACACAATCCACACACCACTTCCTAGTGAAGGTTGACAGACACAATCCACACACCTCTTCCTAGTGAAGGGTGACAGACACAATCCACACACCACTTCCTAGTGAAGGGTGACAGACACAATCCACACACCCCTTCCTAGTAGAGGTTGGCAGACACAATCCACACACCTCTTCCTAGTGAAGGGTGACAGACACAATCCACACGCCACTTCCTAGTGAAGGGTGACAGACACAATCCATACACCATTTCCTAGTGAAGGTTGACAGACACAATCCACACACACCATTTCCTAGTGAAGGTTGACAGACACAATCCACACACCACTTCCTAGTGAAGGGTGACAGACACACAAATCCACACATCACTTCCTAGCGAAGGGTGACGTACACAATCCACACACCACTTCCTAGTGAAGGGTAACAAACACAATCCACACACCGCTTCCTAGTTAAGGGTGACAGACACAATCCATTCACCACTTCCTAGTGAAGGGTGACAGATACAAGCCACACACACCGCTTCCTAGTGAAAGGTGACAGACACAATCCACATACCACTTCCTAGGGAAAGGTGACATACACAATCCACACACCACTTCCTAATGGAGGGTGACAGACACAATCCAGTCACCACGTCATAGTGAAGGATGACACATATGCAATTCACACACCACGTCCTAGTTAAGGGTGACATACACACAATCCACACAACACTTCCTCGTGAAAGGTGACAGACACATTCCACACACCACTTCCTGGTGAAGGGTGGCACATATACAATCCAGACACCACTTTCTAGCGAAGGATGACAGACACAATCCAGACACCACTTTTTTTTTTTAGTGAAGGGTGACACTTAAACAGTCCAGACGCCACTTCCTAGCCAAGGGTGACATACACAATCCAACACACCACTCACGTTTTTTCAGGTCGTACACTTGGATCGATTGCACTTGATCAGGACCGTCTGTAGAGAGAAAGCGAGAAAGAGAATGCGACCTTGACCTGTGATGGCCACTCGCCAGTCGTGCAGGCCCAGGTACTGTTGTCCCACCTCCGCTCCCCTGACGACGCCAGCGAACGTTCTGTGACGCAGGTCGAAGGCCACCAAAGTGGAGCGGCTGCAGGCATGAGAGGCTTCGGCCAGGGCGAAAGTAGCAGAATGGTTCACCTTGATGGAGGGGTGACGAATCATAAACAGTTTTCAACAATGCATCTGCCAAACGCGAACAAACGAATCTCAAGACAAAACACGACGCGTTTCGACCTCTCATTTGCCATAACAAGACAGAGGGAGTAGTGGACCCATTTTAAAATCTCTTTTACGTTTCTATTCGTGTCGTATCATGTTTACCAAATAACGTAAGTCTTTGGTCATCAATTTTCAGGACAAATGTACAAGTTGATCCATTACAAAAGACATCTTTTAAAATCACCATTTCTGTGTTTTACGTTTAGTAAATTACATAACACTTATGCCACCAGTTTACAGGACATGCGTATTACTTAACCCCTTGTTAAGCATCTTTTTAAAATTCCCATTAGTGTCTCATATTGTTTACCAAGAAACATGACCATTAGATAATCAATTTACAGAACATAAGTATTAGCTAATCCATCCTTAAGTTTCTTTTTGAATTCGCATGTGTGTCTTATACCCTTCATCAAAGGACATATGTATTTGGTCACCGATTTTTCTCATCAGTGTCATGCCACTCGCTACGGGTTGACACAGACAAACGTACATTTCCATTCACACACACACACACACACACACACACACACACACACACACACACACACACACACACACACACATGCGCACGCGCGCACACACACACACACACACACACACACACACACACACACACACACACACATACACACATACACACAAACACACACAATGCAGATAGTATGCATCGACTGACCATAAACCGCTCCATTTTCAAAGGTTCCGCTGTCCTGCTGAATCGTGTACACCTCCTTGCCTGTCTCCAGTGAATACGCCTTCAAATGTTCTCCAGATTCTGAGAAAACTAGTAAATCTGCCAACAGCAAGGACCAAGAGAATCTTCCAAATTTTGTGTAATACTAACATGCATGTGTATACATAATCCCTTCATTTCGCCATCAATTACACAGTGAAAATTTTAGAGTCTGTGTGAAGTGCACACGTTTGTTGGTTCATCGCATTAACGACATTTTGTAAGCATGATGATAGAGAAGCAAACCACACACATATTTAATTAAGGAAGTGAACAAAAGTACAGAAAAATACAGACATGAGTAATCGTTTAAAAACAAACACTTAAAAACATGTCGCGTTCGGTTATTGACATTGGAATATGACTGACTTTTCCGATGTCTTTTTTTTTTTTAATTTCATTATTCATCGTTATCAGTTTGTTTGTCGTGCACAATCAGGCTTGTTTGCAATGTGATGGTCCATCTTCCTGTATACTTATGAGACACTGGCCCTCAATAGCGGATCTGGAACGAAGAATCAAAGTCATCGAAATGATGTTATCGCAATATATTCAACATCAAATAAACTGGATCTTAGCTGCCATCAACAACTGCTCCAAACCACTATGCGGCACACCGGACTGTATAAAGATCTGCTGACATCAGAAGGTAAACCTACATCGGCATGGCCACGTAGCAAGATCTAGCGGCTTTGCTATACAATCCTTCAGGGAAATGTCGAAGGAAGAGACGGAAAGGAAAACACTGCTTGCCTTCTCATTATTAGTGCCCTTTGTCAATTTGGAAGACACATTCTTTATGTATACAGGGGGATATGCTAAATTTTTGAGTGTCTTTTTTTTTGCGTATATAGAAGTGTTTTTCATCCAACATGTGATCAGGGTCCAGTAGCAAGCCTGACGTGATCTTTACATAGCGAAACGGCTGTTGTTTACTGGTTCTCCTGACCAGTACAGGAACAATAACACTGACAATAGCGCTCGCTCACTGGAAAAAGGATTTCTCTATTCCTTTCCCCCCTTGACGTTAGCCCTCTTTTAAAATCATGGACCTTCACTTGGACGAATTTTGATGCTTGTTCTTTTCCAGTTTCAAAAGCAAATGTACATGGTCCCTTGTGTTACTGTCATATCTGTCTGTCTGTCTGCTGTCTGTCTATTCGTCTATCTCTTTATCTCAGCCCGGACATGACCCTTTGCGGTCGGCGGAGCTATACGCAACATTATTATCTCTCTATCTATCTATATCTGTCTGTCTGTCTGTCTGTCTGTCTGTCTGTCTGTCTGTCTGTCTGTCTATCAATGTATTTCTCTCTCTCTCTCTCTCTGTGTGTGTGTGTGTGTGTGTGTGTGTGTGTGTGTGTGTGTGTGTGTGTGTGTGTGTGTGTGTGTGTCTGCGGGTATGTCTTTGTGATAGCATGTTTTCTCCAATGACTGAAAAAAACGCAGTTAAGAAAAAAGAGAAAATGCCAAGTCCTTACGATGTTTGGTATTGATGGAGGTGGGTGGGTGTCAAAAAAAAAAAAAACACCTGCTTTCCGAGATGCCACGCTTCTATGTATTGATTTGAAATTACAAAATATTTCATTGGTTCTACCTGTTTGTGACGTCATCAACGTTCTAGACAATTCGATTCTACTGGACTCCCTCCTAACACCCCACCCCCACCCTTTCAAGCGTTCATCAATCAATTAGTTAGGTTTCTTTTTCATGGCACACAGCTTGTGTTCTGAATTGTTGTGTTTTGTCAATCAACGGTGAGGACGTATGCTGAGGACATGATATCATAGCTTTGATTATAACTGCCCCGTCAGCCGCAAAGCTCCCTTTCAAGGCTGTAGGGGAGAGACGTGCTCGACAATTCCTGCATGAAAGACTGAAGAAAGTAATCAGTTTGTGAATCATTCGGTCAATGAACAGATGAACGACGGGAAACATCAAGAAAAGATCGACGGTAAATTCAGCTAGGAGGGATAAAGTTGCAAGGACACAGCCCCTCTTTGGGAACAACTTGTTCCTAGAAAGCTTTTGCTGTGAGGACATAAAATTCCACTATATTCCGGCCCCTCTTTCTGACCCCGTCTACAGTTCGGAGCAGAAATAGCTCGGTGGATAGAGCGCCAGACTCGTGATCCTGGTGATCTTGCGATAAGGGGATTGAATCTTTGCATGGTCGTTTCAGCACATAAGGATTTTGTTTCTCGAAAAAAACATTGATTTTCGACTTTATTTCTGGGCAAGTCTTCCAGCTGAGGCCCTAAAGCCAACTACCTTGTAATGCACGCATGCATAACAT
>JADBJO010011774.1:40000-62419 GCA_016801955.1 Conus betulinus
TTTCTTTTTTCATCTAGACGTTTTGCCATATACCATATTTTTACAGTTTCCACTCGAACTCATCATCGTGCTCTCAATAAGAAGTCTTCACTCTACTCCACTCTCCTTTTCTTTATCGTCCCACCATACATCACTCTCTCCTCTCCCAAGTTGTCCTACCATTCTCGAGCATGTCGTAGTGAATCACTTGACAGTCAAGACACTGAGAGATCTTTCTACCAACCGCAGAACATTACTATTGCTGGTGTATCCTGTGAAAACAATGGTCGAACGTAAAACCACTTCGTCTCTGACGTCTAGCCCTTGAAGCAACATCTACTTTGTTTGTTTGTTTTTTTTCCGAAGGTGAAGTGCATTTCTTTCATGGAAAAAAGCTGCATCGGAGACAAAATGGTTTAAACTTTGTATGTTGTTTTCCATCTCTATCTCGTTTATTTGCAAACCTTACTACATCTGTCAGGCTACGGAATTGGCCGAATTCTGTAAGCCTCCTTGTGATTGGTAGAAAGATCCATCAGCATTAAAAGGCTGCATACGTCTTCGTCCTCAAAGATGGTGATGGAGCTGGCGGTGTGAAGGTCCCACACAATGAATCCCTCCGTGGCGAAATTCGGATGGTACAGGTAGCGACCGTCGGGAGTGACACGAAACACCCCACTCCTCGTAGATCGGCGCCAGGTGAACCTGTACGGTTTTAGTCCTGGACACACACACACACACACACACACACACACACACACACACACACACACACACACACACACACACACACACACACACACACACACACACACACACACACATACACACACACACACTCACACACAACTGCACATGCACACCTGCCCCGCTTCCCCCACAGAGAGAGAGAGAGAGAGAGAGAGAGAGAGAGAGAGAGAGAGAGAGAGAGAGAGAGAGAGAGAGAGAGAGAGAGAGAGAGCGAGAGAGAGAGGCTTCCAAGCCGCAGGTAGCTAACTTGTTTGTGGCTTGAACGTTGTTACTTATATTATATGCACATAAATTATATAGGCTACGTTATGAAGACATCGGCAAAAGGGAGGTAATGTGCTTTACAGCTCGAACTCAGTTACCTCGCCAGCATCAGTGATCGATTCGCCGAGTGTTTCCGATGTCAGTAGTGTTTCAGGGCGTGTCTGTGCGAGCGTGCGTGCGTGCGTGCGTGCGCGTGCGCGCTCGTGTGTGTGTGTGTGTGTGTGTGTGTGTGTGTGTGTGTGTGTGTGTGTGTGTGTGTGTGTGTGTGTGCGTGCGTGTGCATGCGTGCGTGCGTTGTGTGTGTGTGTGTGTGTGTGTGTGTGTGTGTGTGTGTGTGTGTGTGCATGTGTGTGTGTGTGTGTGTGTGTGAGAGAGAGAGAGAGAGAGAGAGAGAGAGAGAGAGAGTGTGTGTTGTGTGTGTGTGTGTGTGTGTGTGTGTGTGTGTGTGTGTGTGTGTGTATGTGTTGTGTCTTGCTCTTGAGTACTGTACTTAGTTCCGCGGGGTTGTACTTCAGATGTTGAAGGTTTAGCGTCGTCAGGCTATTTTGCAACACACAAACACGCGTGCGCGCACGCCCACGCGCCTCTCTCTCTCTCTCTCTCTCTCTCACACACAGACACACAAACAAAAAGCACGCGCGCAGAGCTAATCTGCCCCTCTGTCATACGCACTGCTTCTGCTCCCGTATAAGATATGCTGCTTCTATCACCCACATTGCTAGAAGAAAGAAAAAAAAAAAAAAAAAAAAAAGAAAGAGGGGGAAAAAAGGAGAAGAAGAAAAATATAAATACAAGAAAACTGTCACGAAGAGAAGACTCTACCCTTAAAGATCTTGTCCGTGCGCAGTGTGAGGATATCCAAGAAGTTCAGATAACTGTTGTGGTAATTGACCCAGATGACATGTCGCCCGTCCCCACTGAGCGCCAGCCCGCGCACCCTGAAATATAACTCATCATCAACGTCGTCGTAGTAGTTGTCGTCGTCGTCGTCTTCAACATCCTCATCAGAGCCGTGTCGATGCGGGCTGGCCTGATGGCGGGGATGATTGTCATCAGTAGCATCTTGGAGCATCTTGATGGCCACAATGCGCTGCTCAATGACGTCCACCACTGTCAAGCTCGTCCAGTCCTAGCACGTGGACACAGCATAGCGTTCGTTACCTGTGACAGACATACAGACACGCACGCGCGCGCGCACACGCACACGCGCGCGCACGCACGCACACATGCATACACACATTCACGCACACATGCACGCATGCGCTCATGTACACACACACACACACACACACACACACACACACACACACACACACATATATATATATATATATATATATATATATATATATATATATTAGAGAGAGAGACAGACAGACAAACGAACGGACAGACGGACAGACAGACAGACAGCGAGAGAGACAGACAGATCCAGAATCATTCACCACCGGACATGACGTCAACCCATACAGTTTCACCGGCAGTTCCTGCCAAGACTTCACTGTCAAGATTTTGGGTTTGTGCCTTTGCCGTTTCTGTGATCAGACTGTCTCGCTGGCCTTTCCCAAGAAGTGTCTTCTTAACAGACGTCAAAGCATTTGAACGCAACGTGACCACACTAGCATTCCGATCCTCACACAGTCAGACCATGTCGTCTCTCACTTCAGCATTCGCTGCACAGGCTGTCTGTCCGTCTAGGACAAAATCAATGCAGCAAACTTCCCCACCCTCTCCTTCGGCGTAGTATCTAGTTCTGCTTCCTATTATTATCATTATATTATTATTATTATCATTATAATGAATACTTACATAGCGCCTATGATCGGCTAGAGACCAAGCTCTAAGCGCTTTACAATCCACACTCGTTTTATACAACGGGCTGCCTACTGGGTAGCGCCGATTGAAGAGCTGCCAGCTGGCGCTTCACTCAGTCGTTTCCCGTGTCATCCAGTCCATATCATTCAATATCGTTCACACAGTTTCCTTACTTCCTTCAGTCTTTCCATTTCTTACGCAGGGTGCATGCTATTTGCAGCGTGTCATCCATACCAACGGCAAAACTGGCCTTCTCTTCAGAAAGTTGGTGATGGGATTTTTATGTTATGTGTGCGTCCACACGCGGAACCTCAATTTATAGTCTCATGAGAGGGCTGTATGGGAACTGGAGTCAGAACCAATTTAAACTCCGAGGGAAAAATCCATCCGTACCGAAACGGCCCGGCGGAGATTTGAACCCGCAACCCCAGGATCACCAAGATTACGAGTCCGGTGCTCTACCAATTGAGTTATTCCGGCCCGCGACCATTGGCATGAATGACTCTCCATCTGCATTCTTTTTCGTCAGCTCCGCTGTTCCTGAGACATTTGGCTCCTGCCAGGATCTACATTCAAAACACAGACCCATGGTGAAAGGTCTGTTTCTGTTCCAGCCTCCACGACATGGACGACAAACTAACTCTTGTCTCTCTAAGAATTTCAGAGATTCTCTGACTGAATTCAAAGACAGGTTCTAACAATTCCTCTCTTCCATAATGGGAAAATCTTTACATACAAGCTGGTATGTTTATGACGAGCAAGTTTGAGTATGTACAGGACTGTGTCTTGAGCGAATATTATGTTTAGGTGAAGCATGTGTTATTAATAAACGTGAGTCAGTTATGATTTTAATTCTGTGAAACGCTGCGAGTAAATATCCAGAATATGAGTTATATAGGTGTCCAGTGTTATTCTATTTTGCCGTATGCAGGAAAACGGGCATTGTAAGTCAACACACACTCGGTTCCACAGTACCCAAGCCACAGTCTACACCACTAAAAGAAGACAAAGAAGGATAACCAAGGTCCCCACATGGAAGCACAACCGTTCACATACACAAGCGATGAAGAAGAAGAACTGCACATTCACAAGACACAGTAAACCATAGAACAACTGCAGATTCACGAAGCACAGCAATCTATAGAAGAAGAACCACAGATTCACAAGGCACAGCAATCCGTAGAAGAACTGCAGATTCACAAGGTACAGTAATCCATAGAAGAAGAACTGCAGATTCACAAGGCACAGCAATCCGTAGAAGAAGAACTGCAGATTCACAAGGCACAGCAATCCGTAGAAGAAGAACTGCAGATTCACAAGGCACAGTAATCCATAGCATAAGAACCGCAAATTCACAAAGCACAGTAAACAATATTGAATCCCCGGCGAACACGATGTCAGCAAAGTCCCATAGAACACAATAACCTTCGACGTATTGTTAATCTAAAACAAAAATTAGCTTCTCCGTGTATTGATATTACAGCGTTTCACATCAATAAATTCAGCCCACCGACACACATGTAGTGGTACAAGTAGAGCACATAAGTATTCTTGCAGGAGTTTTAAGTCAGTCTTGGCGACACAGCATTCACAACATTTTTATAACAAATACATTTCCTGGTACATATTTCGCTGGTACCGTCATCAGAAGTATCGCACATACACAATGAACTTCGACGCACTACTGACTGAAAGCCAGCCTCTCCACATAGTATCACTACAGAGAAAACGACGACGATTAAAACAAAATAAAGTAGGCTGGACACCAAAGCCTCGGCCGTTAGTTCTTGCTCCCTTCTCTTGTCCAATATTATTATTTTGGACGAGAGAAGGGAGCAAGAAGGCTCAGGGACCTGATAGAATTCCGGCCAAAGTCTTTAAAGAACTAAGTAAGGAACTCTCAATTCCCCTTCAGCATATTGTTCAACAAATCCTTAGAGACGGGAAGTATCCCGGATGACTGGAAAACTGCTGATGTTATTGCCATATTCCAAAAGGGCTCCAAACAGGACCCAGATAACTATAGGCCAGTCAGCCTAACTTGTGTTACATGCAAAGTACTGGAGTCAATTGTGAGGGATGTTATAGTGACATATTTTAATGATTTTAAACTTTTTGCAGACTGTCAACACGGTTTTTTCGAAATAAAAGATCATGCATGACCCAACTGATCCAAGTCATGGATGATTTAACTGCACTTACTGATGACAAAAAAAATCAATAGATATAGTATATTTAGATTTCCAGAAAGCCTTTGACTCGGTAAAAGACTGCTGATCAAGTTGAAAAAGTATGGAATTGACGGCTCCTCCTAGACTTGAACGAGGACTTTCTGACTCTCCGAAGACAGAGGATGAGGGTAGGGTCGGCATACTCTTTGGGACAAACCAGTTTTAAGTGACATCCCACAGAGGGAAGCATTTTGGGCCCAGTCCTTTTTACTATATTTATTAATGACTTACCGGACGTGATATCGAGTATGTGCAAAATTTTTGCCGACGATACGAAGATTCATGGTGACTCAATTATCCTGATATCCAAAAGGACCTTGACGACGTGCAGGAGTGGTCGCATAAGTGGAACTTGTATTTCAATGTCCAAAAGTGTAAGGTAATGCACATAGGTAAGAAAAATCCCAAAATTGACTACACAATGAAAATTGGTTATTCAAATGAAACGATTAAAAAATGCTCAGAGGAAAAAATATCTTGGCGTTACCTTTGACTGCGATTTTAGTTTTGACCCACACATACAAAAAGCGATTAGTAAAGCCAACCAAATGATTGGATTGATTAGACGGTCTATCTCGTCCTTTATTGATAAAGACATATTCCTGAATTGTACAAAGCGCTTATCAGACCACATGTGGAGTACGGAAATGTTATCTGGTACCCACTGTTTAAGAGACAATCGGCGTCGGTAGAAAAGGTCCAGAGAAGAGCGACTAAGTTATTACCAGAATGCAGAGACATGACTTACGCAGATAGGCTAAGATATCTTGAGTTACCATCTCTAAAAGCCAGAAGGGTAAGAGGGGACCTGATCCAAGCATATAAAATATTTCACCAAGTGGACGATATTGATTTTTTAACTTTTATTCCAATGAGTAAGTCTGATATCTTCAAGAGGCAATGAAGGCAAATTGTTTGATCGTTTTTCTAACACTATCCTAAGGAGAAAATTCGTTTGCTATCAGAGTAGTTAGCAGATGGAATTCTCTTCCGACTAACATTAAACTCACTGACACTCTTAACAGCTTTAAAAGCCTTCTTGATGCAGATGTAAGTTTTAAAGACATAGAATTTGACTTTGATGACTGAGACTTTTTCCAATATATATATATATATATATATATATATATATATATATATATATATATATATATATATATATATATATATCAATGTAACTGTAACACGCTGTGATTAACACCCCTTGAGCAATACTGGCATATCAATTGACGGAACACAAGAAAGCCACGAGGCTATACAAGCTCCTACCTACCTACCTACCTACTTACCTATTTTCGTCATGTTCCTATGTCATTTTAAGTTGATGTCATAATTTACGTTGACGTCACAAGTAGGGTCGACAGAAACGTGGTCTGGGAGAGAGAAGTGACAGGAAGTTTTAGGGTAAAAGACAAGCTGGAAGAGAAAAGACTGAGTTTGAAGCCCAGAGGTGGGTGAAAAGAGACAAACTGAGTTTGAAGCCCAGAGGTGGGGTGAGAGAGACAAACTGAGTCTGAACCCAGAGGTGGGTGAAGGAGACGAAGAAGAAGAGTTCTGCGTCGAGATCCCAGAGACGACCACGAAGACCCAGTCCTGAAACCTGGAGCCAGTCAACCAAGGGCGTCACCTTCAAGCAGTGCTGAAGAAAGCTTGAAGAGACTTGTTCAAGAACTGTGGTGTGGTGTGAAAGCGTGGTTGTGTGTGTGTGAAAACCTGGCCAGGTAAGATGCCATTTATTATAACCCAGGATTAGGAAGTCCTGATCTTTTATGTTTCGATATTCCATTTTGTGTGATTGGATTGTTCATGCTTAATCATAAGTAGCATAGAAATTGTATTTGTTGTGCTCGGTCATATTAGGGAGAGAAAACGAATGCGTGACATCCCATTCCCAGAGACAGGTGAATGTTTAGAGGGCGCATGAATGTGCATATGCGTGTATGAGTGCAGAGATGACCTTGGTGTGTTAAGCCTGACTAATAATACATCCACTTAGTGCATTTAAGCAATACCATCACGATTTCCCCCGTCCTGGACAAAGTGGCGAGCCTGCCAGGATTGCATGGCCCAAATTAGTCTCAGGAGGGAATCAAAGTGAGTGTTAGAGTAGTACTGGGGTGAAGCGTCCACTAAAGGCAATTTTAAGTAGCCCTTCTAATTATTATTTCCTGGGTGGTTGTATTAATCAAAGGTCGTTCAGAGAAACGTTCAGAGAAAAGAGCGAGCGAGGTTCTAGTCTTAACTCTCACAGAAGCTGTGGTTTCAGATTAAGGCTCCTTTGTGTTTGGAACGCTGCCATTGGTGGGGTGTACTCATAACGTTTTAATACATAAACTGTGTACTAACGTTTTCCAGGTTTATAAGCGTAACCGTTTTAGTGGTGCTAAAACATACTGAAAAAAAAATGGCTGAAGAAAGTTTTACCCCCTTAGAGAAACTAGTAAGTTTGGGGAAAGAAGTGGGATATACAGGAGATGAACTGCGTAAATTCATTGAAACTCAGCAGAAGACTGAGATAGATGAAAGGGCTGAAAGAAGAAAGTTGGAAAAGGAATGTATAGAAGCACCACCATCCCTCATACCCCATCCCCCAACCCAACACCATAGCCAGCCCCAGGCTCACTTCCGTGTTTTCCACACTGTCACTACTACATACTGTTTCTGCTGCTGCTGCTGCTGCTGCTGCTGCCGGCCACACACCACAGTTACAATTTTGCATTTAAACACTGTGTAATCCCTGTAAGCGTTTTGAGGCCTTCCATCAATTTGAGCAAGCATTTAATGTTAAACTGATAATCGGTCAAAAGAACACTCAACCAATTATTTCCCTTGTTTTAGGGGGACTTTCACCGATGAAATCACAAACAATCTTCAAAACACATGACCTTCCCCTACTACGTCACATTTCAGGCCTTTGTACTCGCCCGTGATCCTATCTTTGCACCAGCTTGAAGCAATCAAATAGTCCCATTCCTTTGATTTTAATCTGTCTGCTTGGGAACCACTTGGCTTGTACCTTGATGGACATAGGAAACCAAATGAGGAGAATCAACTTTTCAAAGACAATAAACATTCCCAGAAATATCTGATTGCGCCAGTCGATAAGTACTCGACACCTTAAGCAGGCCTTGGCACATTAATTTTTTGGTGTGCAGCCTGCTGCTGCTGCTGCTTTTGCTTTTGCTGCTGCTGCTGCTTTTGCTTTTGCTGCTGCTGCTGCTGCTGCTGCCTGTAAGATTACTAGTACTAAAACTACTACCGCTGCTTCTGATGTTACCGTCACTGACACAAACACTGCTTCTGATACTCTTCCTCGTCCTCGTCCTCTTTCTCATCTCTTCTTCAAGAACGACAACACAACAACTCACCCACAGGTGGGCAGTCCTGCAACCAACCGAATGCGTACGTGGTATGGTCTGGAAGGGTGAGGGTGGCTGTCTTGTCGCCGCTTCTGGCATCATACAGTTGGATGTCCTTGCCCTGGAAGACCACGACGATGGAGCGGCCAGGGCCTGCGCTGCACACGGAGGGGTACGGCTCGGTCTCCTGCCTCCACAGGGATCGGCCTGTCTTCAGCCTGTACACACAAAGGGACTCCATCTCTGTACGGCGGTCTGTCTGCGTCGTCTGATCTGTTTACAGCCGTCTGTCTGCGTCGTCTGATCTGTTTACAGTTGTCTATCTGTGTTGTTAGATATCTGTACGGTGGTCTGTCTGTATCGTCCGGTCTCTGTGCGGTGGTCTGTCTGTATCGTCCGGTCTCTGTACGGTGGTCTGTCTGTATCGTCTGGTTTATGTACAAAAACGGCTGAACATTCGGATCTAGAGCTCAGCTCAGAATGATCAGCACATGTTCACAAAATTACTCATTGGCGAGTCTTCAGGCTGCCCATGCGGCACAGCCCCAAATGACTGTAGAATACTTCCTGCAGGACTGTCCCACACATAAAAAAAACTAAGAGCAGAGACCTGGCCTGCTGACACATCGACGAGGGAGAAGCCCTATGGATGCGCCATACAGCAGCGTTCTCGTCAGTGCCCCTGGGGGTTTTGTCTAAGTGTACGAAAAAAGGAGAAGAAGAAAAAGATTAATCTGTGTTTATCATCAGTATTGATCGATTTCAAACGGTTCCAAAGTTTTCTATCTTTTCACAAGAAAATGATCGAGGTGACCGATGCAAAGCCACAGCTGGTGACCGCCATAATTGAAGGGATCACGTGACTATAGCTTCTACCACAGCTGGGGGGTGCATTGTGGTCGAATGGATAACATGCACAAATCATGTGCCTGAGAGTCTCAAGGTTCGGATCCCACGTTGAAGTTGTACACATATTACATTAGGCGCAAATGGGGTAAACAACTTTTGAATATATTCCTAGGGCATATCTCGCTTTGATGCTCTTCAAGATCATGTCCTCACTTACCGCTCTGAAGGAGGAACAATTATGAACCTTGGCCCATCAGATGATTTTGATATCCTGGCAGGCTGCGAACGAGAAGTCGCTGAGCGTCTGGAAAGACTGGGATGAAACATCAACAAGATATGACGAGGGGATCAGAGCCAAGAGGACCAAATTGATGGCTGGCCACAACACCACCATCAGCAGTGTTACAACTGTCCATGAGCAAGAGACAGAAGCTGTTCAACAATTTGCCCACCCCGGGGTTCATCACTAACATTAAGGGATCCAAACCAGAAATCCCCTCAAGGGCAGCAGAAACATCACTAGACTAAATCCTTCATGGAAGGACAAAACATCTCCATGAAACAGAAGATCAGACTCCTGCCTACACTAGTATATTCCATCTTTCGGTCTGTATGTCAGACATGAACCCTCCCAGGTGTTCTGGAACGAAAACTCCAAGCCATTGAAATGATGTGTTATCGCAATATACTGAACATCCTCTCACCAGTGAATAAAGGCGCCACACCATTCTGTCTAGCAGCTCTTCAGACCACATGAAGATCTGCTGACATTATTTTGAAAAAAAAAAAAAAAAAAAAAAAAAAGAAAAAACCGTTGGTATGGCCATGTAACAAGGTCCAACGGTCTTGCTAAAAACAGTCCTCTTGGAAAATGCTGGAGGAGGGAGATGGGAAGACCAAAAGATCGATGGACTATCACAGAATAAATTAGGAAACCATTTACAGAGACTCAAGTCCTGGAATACCACCAACAGAATGGGAGGAACCTGGAGAACTGTTCTTCAGTGTGGCACCCCCGTTACTCCCAACAGAATTAAGACAGCAGCACCAACTGGAGCAGGAAATCTCCTTTGAAGAAATCAAAAAGTATTACCAAGGAGAAGCAAAAAAAAAAAAAGGGGGGGGGGGGGGGGGGGGGATGGTTTGAGTTAGAACCCAGACTTTAACAAGAAGGATGCACACTACCTGCTGCCCAGACCAGACCAAGTGAGCATTGTCAGACTGAAGAAAGGGCACTTTAGACTGAAAACATCACATATTCACAAAATTACACATTGGCGAGTCTTCAAGCTGCCCATGCGGCACAGCCAATGACAGCGGAACACTTCCTGCAGGACTGTCCCACACATGAAAAGCTGAGGGCAGAGACCTGGCCTGCCAACACACCGATGAGGGAAAAGCTTTTATGGATCACTGGAGGGCTCCGCTGTGCAGCAGCTTCGTCAGTGCCTCTGGGGTTCCTGTTTGAGTGAACGAAGAAGAGGAAGAAGAATTAGGGGAGAAGAAGGAGAAACAAAAGGGGAGAGAAAATGTACAAAAAAAATGGACTGACTACGCTCCCTCTATCATTTTGCCCATGATTGACACAAGGACACTCAATGGGGTGGACATGTCCCACAAGATAAACTTATCTTACATCCATTTTGTTATGGGAGTTTTATTTCATTGACAATGTTAAACAATGTGTGTGTGTGTGTGTGTGTGTGTGTGTGTGTGTGCAGGACTTAACCTTAACATCTTTTATTTACCTACTCAGGCTACTCAGCGAGAGAGAAAAAAAATCGCTTGCCCGGATGTTTTTTGTTTAATTCTTGCCCCAAGTTCAGATATTTACTTTGACTAGTTACATCCTATTCACAAAGACTGAGTGCCTATGGTTAAAAAAAAAATTAAATGAAAAAAAATAACTTAAAAAAAAAAAAAAAACAAAGTAGCGTACTCTCAGTCCAGGCAGGAAGATCTAGCGGACAGTAAGATAAAATACCATCGCCATTCTTACAACGGCCGCCAATGAAGAGCTGCCTGAAAAGCTGCCACACACAACTCTCTCTCTCTCTCTCTTGTGTGTGTGAGTGAGTGTGTGTGTGTGTGTGTGTGTGTGTGTGTGTGTGTGTGTGTGTGTGTGTGTGTGTGCGTGCAAAGCGCGCGCGCTCGTGTGTGTGTGTGTGTGTGTGTGTGTGTGTGTGTGTGTGTGTGTGTGTGTGTGTGTGTTAGCTTTGTGTTAAAACAAGCAAAGGTAAATAAACTTCAATCTCTCTCTCTCTCTCTCTCTCTCTCTCTCTCTCTCTCTCTCTCTCTCTCTCGCACGTACGCACGCGCACACACACACACACACACACACACACACACACACACACACACACACACACATACTACGCAGGCACGCACGCACACACACACACACACACACACACACACACACACAAAGAGAGAGAGAGAGAGAGAGAGAGAGGGGGAAATTGAGAGAGAGAGACAGACAGAAAGACAGAGACACAGTGAGAGAGACGCATGCAGAGAGAGAGAGAGAGAGAGAGAGGGGGGGGGGGGGGGGGGGGGGGCACTTACTCGAATCCCTCAATGCTGTCGTCGCATGACACAACAACAACTGTTTCGTCACAGCACAAACGCACGTCGTTAGCGCTGCCTTCTTTTGTCGTCATGGAGTGTGTACTCGCCGAGCCAAGAAAGAGGTCATTAGTCACCACCACCACGCCGTCCTCATCACCTGTGACGTCATCAATTTCGTCAAAGAACAATACATTTTTTTCCGGTTTTTTTTTTGTTTTGTTTGTTTGTGTGTTGTGCCATGCTTGCTGCTGCGTAGGGACAAGATTTGAATATCAAAAGAGCTTTTGTTGCAGTGTTTGATATACACATTACAACGGCGTAAGTAAACGACTAAACAATCCAATGGACAAGGATATGACTACTGAACTCAGTAACCCTTCTGCTGCTATATTGCGCGAAAGATTCAAGGTGAAAGTCCCCCTCCCCCCCCCCCCCCCCCCCCCCCCTTTTCTTCTGTCCCATCTTTTTTGTGCCACCTCAGTGGCACTGTCCAACCACGCCGCTTATTCCGACTCCACGTCCACAGCCACAGCCAGACCGTGGCCCGCCACAGCCCCAGCTGTCCACAATCCACAAGGAGCAGTCAATGTCCAGTCGTCATGAGGCAACCCGTCACAGGAGACACTGCACTGCTGCCGAGCCAGTTCAGCGAAGTTTCAGTGTTGCCTGTTCTGATCCAACATACGCAGCACACCACTTACTGAGCCCCGTAGTGATGACAATAATTGCTTAGTCGCGGAGCCGCCGCGAGTGAGCTCTCCCTCCGCATTGCGCCACCACGTCCACCCTACGACTGTCCCCATGAATCGGACAATACTGGTGACCCCGACAGACTCAAACCAATGCCATAGACGTGGAGAGGCAATCAAATCTGAGGACATAACGAGAACAGGGCTTGAAGGACCACAGAATTTGATACTTTTTTTTTATCAGATCGATGAGAATAAGGATGATGCTATAGATTTCTATTCAGGCCTAAGACTGCATGACAGGGCTGTACTGCACGCTTACTTTTATAACATATTCCGACGTCAGCCAGGCTCGAGAGACACAGACACCTGCAGCACTGGTCACAAAATTTGAGCAATACCCTCAGAGACGCATCCATTAAGTGGATGAAACACGGATATGTGGTCCCAGTCTTCCCAGCTGAGCCTGTTACACACTCAGCTCTGGGTGGGAGCTATTTCAGGGTCTTTGTGGCAGGAGTAGGAGCAGTGCACTGCTCAAGGTCCTCTGTGTCTAGGACACTGACAAGGCAGTATGGAAAAGCAAAGCCCACTCTTTTCATTCCTCCGCTTCCTCCTGGACTGTGTGAGGTAGCCCTTTACTGCTGGTGGACAGAGAGTGTTTTTTAATCCGCCAAGTATCCAACCCCACTTAAAAAAAAGTACAGGGATGGAACCCAGGCTTCCCGTTCTGAACTTCCATATATAATATGTATACATACATGCGTGTGTGTGTGTGTGTGTGTGTGTGTGTGTGTGTGTGTGTAAAAGACTCCATTTAATTCTCGTTATAATCATACGTCAAAGTTGCTGCCGACTTTTCACCGGATGCCTTTAATTAATGTGCCATACCTATTGGTTTTGCTAGCGGGTCCCAAGTGTTGTCCGAATCGTCCCCTACCTAATAGCTGCACATTGTTGAATCTAACCACTCCCTCGCCTACCACCCCCCTGCACCCCCTACCCCTTACTACTTCCCCCATCCCTCCCTTAACTTACACGAGACGAGAGTGTTTCCGTCTGACGTCATGGTCAGATCGGAGACCTTGGATTGGTGTGTTTCGTATGACGCTGACCATCTGACCACCGGCTTGTGTCATCATGGTGGAATTTGGCAGAAGGAATACGTCATCTGCTTTATGACACTGATCCAGTAATGACGTCAGTCTCTGTGTTGAAAGAAAACGTTAACTCTGGGGAGGTTTTTTTTTTTCAAAACTATCTTTCATATTCTATTTTGCCCACAATCAACTGTTACCGTTAGATGTACACTTCACCAGCACACACACACACACACACACACACACACACCTTCCCCCCCCACCCCCATCCCCAAGTCCCGAGGTGTATATTAAGTAACCACAAAACTTAAATGGAAGACAGAAATGCAGCAGCATATGAAAATGCCAAAGTCGGGGAGGGAGGGAGAGGAGGGTTAGTGAGGAAAATAGGGGTGGGGGGAGGGGGAAAGTACGGTCAGGAGGGATGACGGGAAGAAACAACGGAAGAGGACAGGGAAGGGTAGGGGGCAGGGAGGAGGGACTGGATGATGTTTCTGTGCCGATAGTGATACAGTTACTAGGGCGTTTGGGGAAATGTGTTTTTGCAGTTAGAATACCTAAACTGTCACCACTTTGGCTGCAGCCACATATACAGTGAAATGTTTAACACCTGTTCAAGTGTAAAAGCTATCCTTTTCTTGTCGTTGGTGTGTGTGTGTGTGTGTGTGTGTGTGTGTGTGTGTTGCGTTGCGTTGTGTTGCGCTGTGTTGCGTTGCGTTGCATTGTGCTGTGCTGTGCTGTGCTGTGCTGTGTGTGTTGTGTGTGTGTGTGCGCATGAAAACATGTTCTTGTGTGTGTGTGCGTGCGTGCGTGCGTGCGTGCGTGCGTGCGTGTGTGTGTGTGTGTGTGTGTGTGTGTGTGTGTGTGTGTGTGTGTGTACGCGCGCGTGCGCTTACGTTGGAGAGACAGAGACAGACAAACAGTCAGACAGACAAACCACCATCATTAAAACTGTTCCCCCCTCCCCCCCCCCTCCCCCGCCCCTTCCCCCCTTGTCCCCCCCCCCCCCCCCCCCCCCCCCCTGCCTTCAACCCCCCCCCCCCCCCCCCCACCCCTCTCTGCACCTGTTTCTGCACCTGTTTCTGCACTACAGCACTAAACTTCATACCCCTTATGCTGTTGTCATTACTCATCGAAGTTATGCAAAACAGTAAAAAAAAAATTTTTTTTTAATGACTCAACACTGGGTGCAGGCAGAAACTGTATCACTGAAGATCTCACAACCCCCCCCCCCCCCACACACACACACACACACACACGCACGCACGCACACGCACGCGCCCGCGCGCGCGCGCACACACACGCACACACACACACACACACACACACACACACACACACACACACACACACACACACACACACACACGCACACACACACACACACACACACACACACACACACACACACACACACACACACACACACACTCATATACACAAAGAAAAAGAAAAACAGTGAATAAAAGTTGGAAAGAGGCCCCCGTTGTGTCCAAGACGTGGAGTGGAGGTCCCCCACTTACTGGAGAGGTGGGCCTGATCCGACCCAACAGCTGTGCCGGAAGCTGTGTGGGATCCGCACGTAAAGCATCCTGCGACAGTTGTAAAGCGAGGCCCAGTGTCTCGAGGTCTCCATCCTGTGGGATCTTTCGCCTCGCTGTTCTCACTTTCCTCAACACTGACCTGGGTATGGAAGAGAGAGACACTTTGACACTTTGATATTTTGTTGCTATTACCGAAATGTCTTATGACAAGGAGGAGGGGGGGGGATAACTGGGTAATAACACATCCCTCTTCCTTTCATTACAAGCAATACATGTCTTATGACAAGGGAGGGGGGGGGGGGGGCATAATAGGGGTAAAAACACATTCGTCTTTTTTTGTTACAAAGAATATATCACATAGTTATTGCCAATGATCAATCAATATCAAAAACAAGCAGTACATAGAGGAAAAAGTAGAAACGAATCTTCGGATATTCTCAAAGACACGAATACTAGGGGAGAGAGAGAGAGAGAGAGAGAGAGAGAGAGAGAGAGAGAGAGATGAGATGGGGTAGGTTGGAGGAAAAAGACGGTGACGGGATCGGGTAAGGGGATGGCGGATTCATGTTCATATATAGACAAGTAAATACTTATATTCATACACACATACAATCATGGGTGCGGTCGTCACTTCGCCTAGCGCGGTGACAGGAATATCCAAATGTGAAAGGGTACCCCTTTACATCCATCCGCCCACACTCTAAAGTTATTAACACCACAGAACAAAGAATACAAAACACCAAATAGTAGGTGCGACAAACTAACAAATTTTATTCAGATTCGCACTCACGCACGCACCACCAGCAAAACAAGTAATACAGATCTTCAAACAATAACACATCAATCATCAATAATATTCCAACAAAAAAAAAAAATAATAATGCCCCGACACCCCACCTGCAGATCCCGGGAGCCTCAAAGGACCCCAACCCACACAGGGTTAATATCGGACCAAGGATACTACAGGGGGTATGCCTACAGAACCCAAAGTGCCCACGCAATACAAAAACTAAGGGGACTAAGGACACACAACAACCCCCCCTCAAAAAAAAAATTCACTACAATTCCCCTCCCACAACACATATATCCAAATATCCAAATATATAATATATATATATATATATATATATATATATATATATATATATATATGATCATCAACAGCTCATATACAATACCATTCACCCTTCACACACTCGAACCATCTTTCTTTTTTTTTTTTTTTTTTTTTCACAATCAATTTTCACACCTCAACTCTTTCCCTTCCCTCACGGGCATTTACAGTTTGGGCACTGGTGACCACACTGTCACTGAGGTCTTGATGCCACGGTAGATGAAGCTCCGAACAATGCCAAATCAATAATGTCACTAAGTTCAACACAAAGTCACTAATTTCAAAACACCGTAACACAAACTGAAGACGACGAAGGGCTCAGCAGCTCAGCAGATCTCAACAGCAGGAAGGGAAGCTTCGACGCTCGAAGGATGCTCTCGACCCCTCCCGGTCGTCTGTGACGATGACCTAGAGGTCAGCTATACCGACGACAGAAGCCAAGGCAATACCCGGTACGATGCCCCAGACCGGAGGATGCAGCACAACAAAAAAAATATTAAACCATGTCGATACCTGGAAATAAAATAATTTCATAACTACTCTGACCCGCAACTAATTATCTAACTTTAAGCACACCCAAAACCATAACACATTATCTTCGCAATTCCACTTTCGACCAAGGCATTCAAGCCGTCAAACTAACTACAACCCAACCTAGCCCTCACAATTCCATCAAACAATACCTAAATCAATCTACAATATCCAGAAAAAAATGCACAAAAAAAAACAAACAGTTATTAACTTCCAATTATAAACACCTTAACTTTCTCCTTATTCTACAATATCAAAATCAAACAAAATCAATTAATAATACTATCCATATGACAAACCATCCTTCACATGCCACCCTAACATCATATTATATCACATCCCAATTAACATACATCAAATAGTATATACCCAAATATAAACCACATAATGCCATATATAATTACTGTTTTTTTTTTTCCCCTTTAATTTAATGGCATAAAAAAATGCCACATAATTCAACACCAGCAACAACACCGGAGAGCGGAAGCGCTCGCCGCCGCTGAACTAGTAACGCAAACCCAAACATACTATAAAAAGCAGAGCGACGGGACGGCGCCCCCCTGCTGGGCCATACGTGATTAAGCATACGCCTAATCAATTTCAACTTGCAATAATCACAAAAAAAAACACAATATAATAAAAACACGACCCCCGCGCATACCGACATTCGACGCGCGCGGGCAGATGACAATAACCTCTCACGACACCTCCCTCTCACTCCTTCCCCCCTTAACTACAAGCCAGCGCGATTTACGGCTCCGTAAATCCTCTATATTATTTTATTTTTTTTTTCACACACACTAAACTAAATCACACTTCAACACATTTCAACCCAAAATCATCTACCTTCACTCCCTTCTTTAACGAACAGCCTGCCCCTCGCTTCTCACCTGGAGTTACGATGACGACGAAGACGACACAAGACGAACACCCGCCCCGCCAAAGCAGCACCAGGCCGGGGAAACCGCGCTCCCTTGAAATGCGTGGAAGCTGTAGGCAGACACCCGAAACACCGAATACTTCTCCAAGGAACTCCGAGCTGCTGTCACCAGGACCCGCCGATGGACTTCCAGGCAGCCCACTAAACCAAGTGGCAAAACTGCCTCACCAGACACTGGATCAGACCTCCGTCTCGAGCCAGGAGTCGCAAACAACTGAACTAGATAGTCAAAAAGACAGACGACACCTAGAGGTGACAGACACCATGAAACTGACAAGGCCACACCCTGACTGCAACCAATCGTCTATAGGTTGCCCAGGGAACGACACGACACGACTCCAGATAAAGGGCATGAATATCGACAATCGTATACAACTCAAAACACTAACTTGCTCAAAGACCAATCAACAATCAGTCACCCCAAAATACCAAGACCACACTTCTAAACATAGGAACGCTGTGTATCGGCACAGACAAACCACAATTCCCTCCAATCATCAATCAATAATCACTAACAGCCTATACCCAAGACCAAATATGGACCTAACCATATCCAAACACCAATCTCCAATAACTCATCAGCCATCATCATCAAAAAAACATCAAAACACAAAACCACAACAATCACAAAAAATAGATACGGCCAAACACCACTCCGCCATACGACAAGCACAATTATGTCCCTTGAATGTCCGTGCGTGACAGGTGCCATGAACATGAATGCATAAACAACTAATAACGACTCATTAGAGGTGGGTATATAGATAAATAAATCTACAGAGATAGGTATATCCATTTCTGTCTATCTAGTTATGTATCTATATCTGTCTATATCTATCTTTACACACACACACACACACACACACACACACACACACCATAATCAATGTCGAAGGACTGCCATTAATACTGCAGTACCACGTAATTGAAGGATCAGAGACGACGCGCTAGACAGGGAAGGAAGAGCCTGTCGACCGATGGCCTCAATGACCACGGAGTAGAAAACTGTTTCTCAGCCGGATTCTCTTGCGCTTAGACATTTACGTCTTTGCCAGAAAGAAGAAGCTGAAACATGTGTGTGTGTGTGCGTGTGTGTGTGTGTGTGTGTGTGTGTGTTTTAAGCTGACTGCTCTCTGATGTGACGGCGTACAGTGGATACTATATATATAGAGATGGTAGTTTTTTACCGACTATTTTGGCGTCGGTTTTTTTTCCACGCGGTGTGTGTCTTTCTTGTCTTTGATTGAGGCAGATCCATATCAGTGATTAAAGAAATGATTATACTTTTTTGATGAACTGGTAGACGTGGGTCAAGACTGCAATACTAAGACTAAACTTCTTCGAGTGGTGTAGAAAATACAGCCTCTGTTGCTTTTTGGAATGTTGATCTGACAATGACGCCCAACAAGATTATTTTCCCGAAAATCAATTATCATTTTCTTTGGTGTTTGAAATATTGAACTAAAAGTTATGTGTAGAATATCAATCAGTTTTCTCCCTGTACGCTGTTTCATTGCCATGAGTTGTGGGGCCCTCCGTGATATTATCATCGAAGACCTTAGTTACAGCAACAGATGAGTGATGAGAACGTAAAATCATCAGTGAACAGTGCAAACAGCGAGGGGAATAGTACACATGCTTGGGGAATGCCAGTGTGTAAAATGATATTGGCAGACATTTGGTTTCCTTCTCTGCCTACCTTGAATCTACTGATCAGAAAAGTCTGCTCTACAGTGACACATACTGACCGTTCACATTAAGGTCAGGTGTTTATATGGACTAGCTGGGGAGTGACTATTGTATTAAATGCCGAACTGAAATCAGAGGCAACGAAAAGGATACGGGCAAAAGTATTGGAATTTTCCAAAATACAGAAATGCAAAATGAGGGTCCAGGGACACAACATTCTCTACAAGATGTGTCTGCCAGATATACGAACTGTAATGGATTCATAGGGTCAGTCGAGGATTTCAGACAACAAAGTGCATAGCATTCAAACACTAGCTACATATGCTAGTACAACAGGTCTGTAGTCATTGTGTGTTACAGCTTTTACACTCTTAGGAACGGAAAACAATAACTGCTGATTGTGAAGGACGTCGGCACTTTGCTTTGTTCAAGAGAGCTATTGAAAATGGGAGTGATCTGATGTGCGCTATGTTTTAGAACAGACAACGATTTACTTCATATGGTCTGATGGCTTTCTTAACATTCTGATGCCTGAACAAGTTTCTGAACGTCTGCTTCCTCTACTACAAAGGGTAAAAGCCACACCTCGGTGGTGTTCTTTTAGGGCAATGGGAGTAGTGTTCAATTTGTCAACTGTAGCACAGAAATGGTTAAGCTTATCGGGAAGGTTGGGTCTTCATCGCCAGCAGCTAGTGTTGAGCTGTATCGGGTGATAGTCTAAAGACTTTTCCACACAGCAGTGGCATTGCCAGAGGAAATACTGTTACTGCGTTTCGACAGACTGTTCATAATTATAGCCTCATTTCTTTTCTTACGTCATACCTTGCCTAATTCTAGAAGGTTTGGCGCTGTTGTCTTTCAAACTTTCTGTTTTCACACCGCAGGATCTCCCCCCCCCCCCCCCCCCCACCCCCCAATCAAGGGAAATAGTTGGTGAGGAGTTGTTCTTTTGATCAATTATCAGTTTAACATTAAATGCTGGCTAACATTTCCTTTCCAAAATGCTTATATGGATTATGTAAGAGTCTTAAGGCAAAATCCTAACTGTGGCGCGTGGCCCTGAATATCTGTGGACCGACGAAAGTAACACCTTTTCGCGTGGTCGCTTCCACCGAGCAGCACATGGGCAATGGAACGACAGGCGCCTGAAATTGTGCTGCAGCAGTGATCGAGTGCTGTTCTTAATGTGTATTACAAACCACATGCCGGTAAAACATGTCAGGGCGCGGTTGATATAGGGCTGGTGTGGTTGAAGCTACCAAGCACAAGCACGAGCACAAGACTGTTAAGCTCGTTATTTTCAGCGTCGGTGGTGCAGTCAGCAAACTGGGTGAGTAACTGCCTTCCTGGCATATGCCTTTGGGTGAATATAAGCTACAGCGCTAATGAAGGAAGGAAATTCCCGGAGGTGAGTGGAGAGATTTGCACTGGACAATGATCAGTACTTGGTTGGGGGAGCAAAACGTTGAAATGTTGTTAGCATGTGTGCACCACCGTTCATTGATTATCACACACACATACACATACCACACGCACGCACGCACGTACACACACCACACACACCACACACACACACACACACACACACACCACACACACACAACACACACACACACACACACACACACACACACACATACTGTGAAAGTACCTGTCAGGTCAAAGTCACAATTCGCACAGAGAGTGTAGAACCCAGTTGGTTTCATTTAATGGCACAGCCAGGTTGTCTTGCGTCTAGATGGGTTTCAGTGAAAACAAAACAGCAGCAAAAAAACAGTCCTTACAGCCTCTATGGGAACCAGAGACTGTAGTTCGTCAGCTTTGGTGTGTGTGTGTGTGTGTGTGTGTGTGTGTGTTGTGTGTGTGTGTGTGTGGTTTGGTTTGATTCAATCTTTAGCATAACGTTATGCAGTATGATCGCCAGCAAGGGAAGGCATTTGTAGCATCTTCACAAACAGATCCCTGGAGTACTGGCCCGCGTGCTGCGGCTGGTCATTACAGTTTGGACACTTGCCTCAGGAAGAACTTCACATCTTGAAAAGAGGAACTGGATTAGGACCACGGCTTGTGGTATCCGGCGCGTGGAGTAGGTCTTCACAGCTGTACCTCAGCACACACCATTAGTCTCTGATGGCAATGGAGAGAAGAGAAGACAACAAGGTACAAAAGGCAAAGATGTGTCACCGTGTGTTGGCGCCATCTTTTCACAACTAAAAGGGAGCGGAGAGTAGGGGAAAGGACAGCGCACAGGAAAGTGGAATGAGAGGAGGATAGGGCGGTGGGAGGTAGGGAGAGGGGAATGGGATTAGCTTACGGGCATTGAAGAGTGATTTGATGAATGTACTTCCGGTCCGCAGAATCATTGCTCATGTGACAATTTTTTTTTTTTGCGTCTTTTTGACGCGAATGGTGCATGAGCAGCACAAGCATACCTTCCACCCACACAGTTAGTGGAGAAGCACTCGCCTGTAGTATTGGACTACACTTTAAAGATCACCAGTCTGCAAAACCTCTTGGTTCTTTGATTCACTATGCAGGGGGGGGGGGGGGGTTGAGGCAATAGGAAATAGATTTCAGAATGTTCTTTCTTTCACCCTGTGGGCACTCGAAAGAAGGAACAGGGGTGTGCTGTGATGGACGGCACGCTGACTGAATGAAGAGTGATCTGTCTCCGTAAAAAAACCACCAACCGTAAGGATGCTCCTCAAGAGAGCACGGCAAAACATGCAGCTATGTGGAAGAAAGTAGTTTGAGGATGTGGAGAGAGCGGCAGCATCACGTGCAACACAGTATGGTGTTGCAGGCGGCATTGCCGCGCGTACAAAGCAGCCAAGAAGAGGACCAGAACCCTGAAGACAATAGTAGAGGCAGCTGAGGAGGTCCAGCTGGACCTGGTCGAGGAGGAACAAAAGTGGAGCCCGACAGAAGAAAAAAAAAGATTGGGCGTGGTAGCAAGGCATATGGGGTTCATGACAAGGAGGCTGCCGGTTCTTTACA
>JADBJO010011775.1:0-5000 GCA_016801955.1 Conus betulinus
GGTCACAATGACCCTGTCTGGGTCCCCTAAGTCATAACCTGGACTTGCATCATCATCGCCACTGGCACTTTTCACTTCCATCAAGGTCACAAAATCTCATTCTAGGTCACTTGACGTTCAAGCTAGATGTGGATGAACAAACTCCATTTTTGGCTCAGAACTATTAACCTTTGGGTCACTTGACCTTTGGCCTAGGTCAGGGTCACCACATACCATACTGGGTTACTGAACCTTAAACACTTCCGGGTCACTGTGACCTTTCTTAGGTCAGTTGACTTATTACCGATCACTCGACATTTCAACTCATGTGGGTCTCAGTATCCGAAGTGGGGCAACGCGACCTTTGACCTGGATGTGGGGCCAGCCGACGTATTTGACAACTTCAAACTAGTATGTCTGAGAAATGGGTAAACAGCGACCTGTAGTGTTGTTGCTGTTGTTTTGATGTTGTTGTTGTTGTTGTTGTTGTTGTTGCTGTTATCATTACTATTGCTATCATTATTGTTGTTGTTATCATTATTATCATTATTATTATGATTGTCGTTATCGTTATCATCATCAGTAATATCATTACTGTTGTTGTGGATATTGTTGTTACCATAATTATCATCATCATCATCATCATCTTCATCAAGATTATTTATATAGCGCCTATCCTCGGTTAGAGACCAAGCTCTTGGCCGTTTACAATCCTGCCTGCTGGCGCTACATTCAACAGTTTCCCGCATCATTAAGTCAGTATTAGTCCACCCGGTTTCCTTCCCTCATAATTCCTATTTTATCACGCAGCTGCATGCTAAGTGTAACGTGTCATCCAAACCAAAGGCCAAACTGCCCCCCTCTTCCGACAATCAGTGATGGCTTTGTGTGGATGATCTTATGTGTGCCTTCAGACACAAACCCTCGTTTTAATAAGCTCATTTAAAGGACTCTGTGTCCTGTCTGTCTGTCTGTGTCTGTCTCTCTCTCTCTCTCTCATCCTCTCTCTCTCTCTCTCCTCTCTCTCTCTCTCTCTCTCTCTGTAATAATGTAATAATCATGATAATAACATCATAATGGTTATACCGTTTTTTGCGGGGCCATCTGGCCCTTATGACCAGGAAAACTGAACTGCACATAATTGGCATGGATAGGCGAGTTTTTTGAAAAAAGACATAATGACAAACAAACAAGAAGTACAAACGGCCAAATTCATGTGCATCACAGGTGATTGTTTACCTTACGGATCAGTTATAGACAGAGGTTTCTTTTCCTTCAATTTAAGGATTTTATTGTGAACAATTGCAACTTTCAATAACAATTCATTTGACCTATTTTCTACCTCACAACTGTATCTCAAATTTCTGATAGTAAACATCATAATACAAGAGTATGAATTTTCTTCTGCAAACAAATGGAATATTTTGGACAAATTAACATAATGACATAATTTTCAAATACCATGATCGTCACAATGTTTACAAAATAGATCCATGATGTTTGAGTTCGAGTGACATATACTATTCAGCGGTAACCGACTGCATCTAAACAGGCACAAAAACACGACGATGTTCGGGAGTAGTCAACTGACTCACGTAATTGGCCATCACTTCACTGGATGATGCATATAATAGTCGGGAGGCATTATCCAATCGAAGAATGCCAGTCTTGCTGACATGAATCCTTCATTGTGTTTTGAGGAGGTATAGTAACCAAGAAGCATTCCACACATTCCGCATCTGCCATACATATCCCCAACCGTAAGTGCAACAGCAGTTTTACACCGTTAAACCCTTGTTTCCCTACCACTATGATCGTATTTTTGCAGCATTTTGAAGCATTTAATTTTTTATAATCTATTGTGAGACATACACAAAAGTCTGCACCAATATTCACAATATGTGTGTAAATATAGAAAGAATATCTTCCCACTTCCCCAGAGCAGTTTTTTTAAACATCCCCCTCCCAACTCCCAAAACTATCTTGCAGAATTTAATCCGGACTTTCTTAATCGCATCATATTTTTTCTGACACCCCCCCCCCCCCCCCTCTCCCAAATCTCAGAACCAGAACAACTGAATTGGTTTTATTTTTTTGTGTCAAAAATTTGAATGCACACGAACAGCATTAATCCTCGAGAGTTTTAAACACGCAATCTTTTAATTCCTGTCACCGCTCTCAGAGCCTGACCTCCACACGATTCTTCGCATATACCTGACGCAGGCTATTTTAATGTCGGCTGACAATAATAAACGCCAAGATAATTGTAGCTATGTTTCAACGTGGATCTGCTTACCATCAGCACACCATTTTTCAGTTGATTTGATGAAACCACTCTTTTTAACACAAGCCCCATTGAGTTCATCGCATATTCAGGGTCAGTCCCCATTTAGGACAGTATTTTTGCCCGCCGCTCTATCTTCTTCTGCAATTCTGCCACAGAGTCAAAAGTAATGCAATATCACTTCAGTACATCACAGAAACATGCCAAGTAATCTGAAAAAAAAATGTGGGGGTGATACTCTTAACACCCAATCGAATAAGGCAACATTGTAACTAAGAAAAAAAAATATAGAGAAAAATAAAAATGGCCTTACAACAAAGCCCTGCCCTTACACCTGACACAGTCAAAATCTAAGTTATTTCCCTGGGTCCCCACTTTGTCCAGTGTCTTTTCTACATATATGCCTTTATGTTTTTGAACAGTTTTCTTGTGGATGCCCGTTTTCTGTAACATGAGATACAGCATCTTTTTTGGTTGTTTACCATTCAAATGCTTTGAGAAGTCTACAAGAGGGTGTAAATGCACGACCTACCATGTTTTTGTTAAAGTATTTCTGAACTGGTGATTGAAGCGAAAAAATGTTGTCTGTGTACTGTATTCTTTGCAAAAACCTTCTTGAGTCTTCAGAAGAGACTATCTGCATCACAAAAATCCCTTTGTCTGTTATTAATTACTGGCACTACATAATTTACTGATTCCGTTCAACAATGGAATCCTCTCTGTAATTTCTGTTTTACCTTGAAGTACCCTTTTGTGTAATGGGAAAAATATTTGGTGAAGACGATGACTTGGACCTCCCCCCCCCGCCCGACGCCCCTGGTACTCCCCCCACTTTCCATACAGAAATTTACAAGGAACACCTTCAAACGTGAATGAAAAAATTCAGAGTAACAGACCATCTGTCCAGATGACTTTTTCCACGAATAACATTACTAATACAACCTCCGACATGTCCCCATACTACTTGGGTATTTTAAACATCAACTGCAGTTTCTCGTACATGATGATCTAGGACATCTTCAAACCTCCCTGCCGGCTGAAATCTGAGTCAACCCGCTTGATTGCCCTACTTAAACAAACTCTTAAGAAATCATACAAGAAATATGGCGAGATCGATTTTCGAACTATTCTATTTTGTTGTCATTGACTTAACTTTTTTTGCCAAAACGCCCTGGAATCGGTATCAAAACACGCAGTCATATCCGATTCGTTTTACAACCCCGCTCATTGTTTTACTGCTCATCTACTGTTCACACATTCTTTATTGATCTTCTGATTCCGATATTGACTAAATCCTCCCTTTGAACCTTCTGTATATATTCCAATATTTGGTATTTTCTTACTTTTGCACCAGCTTCACCCTATCCATCCCCACCAGGGATGGGTGTGCACGGGATTGTTGCATTGTTCCGCTTTGGTTGCCCTCTTTGTGACCCCCAGCAGCATTCTGAACGAAGTAAAAGACAGGGTCGAACCCCGCCTCCACGTCACATCTACTTGGTTCTTGCTGTGGGCCGGGGTTCGCTTCGATATATCCGCGTTGAGTCAGAATGAGAACAACACCACAAGCCCAACTGTCACTGGCGCACTGACTGATCCTGAGCGGCTTCGCTTAGTCTGCTTTTCCTCCCGCTGCGTTCACCTTAAACAAAAACAAAAAAATTTGCAGTCAGGAAAGTCCAGTTACAGCGCCACAACACAGCTCTACAACACATCGAATTGACCGGTATTTTTTGACAGAAACTGGTGGTGTACCAAGTAAAACACTAATGGGTTGGAAACTTGCCCGTTTTTAGAGGAAAACAACGACAACAACAACAACCAGAACAACGGAGCCTCTGAAAAAAAGCGTGCCACTGACCGGCTCAACAATAGCCTCGCCTCCTCCTCCCTCTCTTCTCTCTGTCTCTCTTTGGCGTGTGTGTTGCGTGTGGGGGTGGGGGGTGGTGGGGACCTGGGTAAACACTGACCATGGGGTAACATAGATCTGGAGAAAGCATAAACCTGGTGGGACATGCGCAAGACTAATGACTTAAAATTAGGTTACATACCATTGTCGCTCTGTAATGTTCTCTGTGGTTTTTAAATTGTAGCCTTAAATCCAGAACTGGTTTATTTCTCCCCCAACGAAATATTTCTTTATTCCTCCAACCTCCTATTTTGCTAATTTTTTTTTGTTTGTTGTCAAGTCTTTATTTACTTACGTATTTTTAAGTAGGGCCTCCACCTATTTTTTTCCACCTCTTCGTTTTTTTTTTTCCCCTCCATTTCAGTCGCACTTGCTCGCCATGCAGTTTGTGTTTTTCCGTTTGCCGACGGACATTCAAATGCAACGTTTAATGTTTTAGCGTGTGGTACACAGCGTCTGGGTTTATTTCTAATCTAATGTTGGTGAGCTGACACTTTCATACCGTTTCCATGCGACAAAAGCAGTGCTGATATACTTCTGTATATAAACACGAAAGCAGAAAAGAAACAAACAAATAAAGAATCAGAAAAGGAAGAACGGCTTTACAGAAGCTTCAGAAATACAATCAACGAAGAACAGAAGCGTGGCGAATGAGGACTGTAATCATGGCCATGATAAATGATCGTTAAGTTTTCCCACTCATGCTGTGCGGCGCCTGACGTTCTAAACATTCCCGATACTCATTCTTGAAAAAGCGAAAAAGAAAGGCAGGACGATCCAAGGAAAGATCACAGAAACGTATACAGAGATGTGACGCGGGAAATGAAA
>JADBJO010011775.1:22500-25000 GCA_016801955.1 Conus betulinus
CACACACACACTCACTTACTCACAAACACAAACACAGACACACACACACATACACACATTTACAGACACGATGTGTGTGTGTGTGTGTGTGTGTGTGTGTGTGTGTGTGTGTGTGTGTGCGCGCGCGCGCTCGCGCACGCACGCGCGTCTTCGTGTATGAGTGCGCGCACAAAGAGAGAGAGAGAGAGAGAGAGAGAGAGAGAGAGAGAGAGAGAGAGAGAGAGAGAGAGAGAGAGAGAGAGAGAGAGAGAGGAGAGAGAGAGAGAGACAGAGAGAGTTATTTAAAAAACGGATATAGCAGACAATGTACAGATTTGATTTTTTTTTTTTTAAATGAAGAGGTGGAATAAGTAGACATTTTAAACCAGCCGCCGTGGCGAAGTGGTTAGCGTCGCGGACTCCCGGCTGGGAGGTCGTGGGTTCGAATCCCATCAGAGTCATGTGGGTTTTTTCTGCCCCGACCGGCTCCTACCCAGAGTTGAGTTTGCTGCGGACTCAGTTGCGAAGACTGGGACCACACAGTCGAGTTTTCATCCACTTAATGAATGCGTTTCTGATAGTGTTGCTCAAATTTCCTGATCAACACTGCAGGTGCCTGTCTCTCTCGGGCCTGGGCTGACGCTGGGTTATGTTACGAAAAGAAGCGTAGAGTACAGCCCTGTCATGTAGTCTCAGACCGAAATGAAAATCCGTAGCATCATCTTAATCATGCTCATTCTCATCGATCAGCATAAAAATGTCTCAAATTCTGTGCCCGTCATGCCCTGCTCTCATTGTGACCTCAATTTCGATGTCCTCTTGGTTTAGTTTCCTTCGGGGTCACCGGTATCGGTGAGTCCATGGGGGCTGTCGTTGGACGGACGCGGTGGCGCCCTCCAGAGGGAGAGCTCACTCACGCCGGCTCCGCGTCTAAGCAATTATTGTCGTCAGTAGGGGGCTTAGTAGGTTGTGTCCTGCGTATGTTAGATCAGAACAGGCGCCACTGAACACTACCGAAGTGACTCGCAGCAGTGCAGGGTCTCCTCGGTGGGTTGCCTCTTGTCGACTTGACACTGACTGCTCACTGTGGATTGCCAGTGCCGGGGCTGCGGCGGGGCCGGCCGGGCTGTGGCTGTGAACGGGGTGTCGGAATGAGCGGAGTGGGTGCTTTGCCCATGAGGTGGCGCAGAGGTTGGGACAGCACAAAAGAAAGAAAGAAAGAAAGAAAGAAGTAGACATTTTGAAATACCCGTGAATCTTTCTACGTCACTCTATCTTTGTCCCTCTCCTCTCTCTCTCTCTCTCTCTCTCTCTCTCTCTCTCTCTCTCTCTCTCTCTCTGTCACCCCCCTCTCTCTCTCTCTCTCTCTGCTTACTGTGACAGTAACATTACTACAACGCAGCTCACGCTGCCTCCGCCCTCCCCCCTTCGCAGCTACACCCAGACTGTCCAGCCTCAGTCCCTAAACCAAACTTCACAGGTAGCTATTAATATCAGGACGCCATGGGTACCCCCTTTAGAGGAGACCCTGCACAGCCGCTGAGTCATTTCCATGGTATTCAGGGCTGTCTGTTCTGATCATTTCCATGGTAATCAGGGCTGTCTGTTCTGATCATTTCCATAGTATTCAGGGCTGTCTGTTCTGATAATTTCCATGGTACTCAGGGCTGTCTGTTCTGATCATTTCCATGGTAATCAGGGCTGTCTGTTCTGATCTAAAACGCGCAAGACATTGCCAGTGATTAAGTCCCCTTGTTTACGACAACAGTTGCTCAGTCGAAGAGCCAGCATTTTCACTCCAGAGAGCGCTACTCCCGTCCATTACACGGCAGTTGTGATGAATTTGCCGACATTGGGAATCTTCTTAGATGAAAATCTTTGTTTTAACATCCCTGTAGGCAGAATGTGCTGGAATATAAAACAACAACCACAACAGCAACAACAACAACAACAGCAAAAAAGTATGTTCTAGCGATGTTGAGATATTTTCGTGTGAGTTTGCCACGTACTGGAAAGTGATGAACAAGGTTGAATGGAATATGTATGTAAATTTCGAGGTTCACTTTTTGAAATTATGTCTGAACGTAATGGGTGAGCCGTTTTACTGTTCTTTGGTCATCGATCTGTGATGTTTGCTGTTCGCGTGCTGTGAAAGACAAAATTTCATTTCTAAGGACAGATTGTGACGGACAAAGATGTGTTTGAGTCCCGAATCTTCAATCTGTTCATGAAACAGAAGGAAGTTTCCATTTCTGACCGTATCCTTTGATGGACAATAAAAAGTGTCACTTTTGAATATGGACTCAAATCAAGTAAGAGAAAGAAATGTCTAATCTTACGATAGTTTTCAATGGACAGTAATGTGCTCAGAATTTGAACACCTTTGTGGAGGACAAGAAAACTTGTAATGATAGTTTTTAATGGACAGTAAAGTGTTTTAGTCTTGAATTTTGAATGTAATCTTAAAAGAGAAGGAAATTTCCATTTTTTTAAGTAGTTTTAAGGGACAACAAGGCCCTTT
>JADBJO010011775.1:30000-42500 GCA_016801955.1 Conus betulinus
AAATCTGTTCCCAATTTCAAAATCGTGTTACGACCACAGAAACGAACTGTGTCGGCGTTTATTTGTTTGTTTGTTTGTTTGTTTGGTTTTTGATAGTTTTCTGATTAGTTTAATTGCAAAAATTGTAAAACCCGTTTAGTGGTACACAAAAGGCGTAAATCACATTTTGCACGATAAACTTTGGCATATTTAAGGGAGTTCCATAAAAAATACAATGAACTGATAAAAAAAAGAAAAATAGTCTCATGTCAAAGACGTATGGTGCAAAGTTTAACATCGTAAATTGCACGGGTTTACCTCGGTGTCTTCCGATCTCAATTCCGCATTCTCTCTGACTCAGCATTCGAGCATTTCATGCTGTATGGTCTCACTTTGTTGTCAAAAATGTGGAAATTCGCCAGAACGTTGTTGCTCGGTGTAGAGCCTGCGCGTTGCTACAGTTCAGTGCTACTTTTTATTTTTAATTTCCTTCTCTTCTACACTTTTATTTTTGATTTCCCTCCCTTCTACACTTTTATTTTTAATTTCTCTCCCTTCTACACTTATATTTTTAATTTCCCTCCCTTCTACACGTGTCTTTTTGTTCTCATGTCGAAGAATTTTTCCACAGATTTTTGTCAGTGATTTCTTTGTTTGTGTTATTGTTGTTGTTGATAATGATGATGATGATCACGATGATGATGATGATGATGATGATGATGATAGTGATGATGATGATGATGATGATGATGATGATGATGATGATGATGATGATGTTGTTGTTGTTGTTGTTTTTGTTGTTGTTGTTGTTGTTGTCACTGGATCTCTGTTGAATATAAAAAGCCTTGTACTGCACTTTCCGTTTGATTTGTTGTTTCTTCAAAAGGACTTGTGATACGTCTGTGGAACATTCTTGGCAAACATTTTCAAATTATGTATAATTATTTTCATCAATACTTCTGCAGCCGCCAAAAAATCTCTCATTCATGAAAAAAAGAATACTTCAGTTAGTGACATAAAATTATACATCAACAGAAAGCAGCTTGTTTTAATTCCTTTTGGATTTTGTGTGTGTCATCTTCCTTGGTGGAAAAACACTGTCGTGTCATCCACGAAGGCTTTCAGAGGTAACATTCGGTACCCTTTCCACAAGATACGCTGAACTTGTATTGTTCTGGCCGCTTTCAAGATGACCTCCATCGCCAATACAGTGGTGGAGAACTTGCGCAGCCCATTGCTACGGCAACATCCAAATCGATGCAGTCTGTTGTAATGTTAAAGGATATTTATAGAGCGCTTTACCTCGCGAGAGGCCAAAGCGCATATTGCAGAAACATTGTAACTCAAAGCACACACACACACACACACACACACGCACACGCACACGCAGACAGACACACGAGCGCGTCAAAATAAGCAGACTCGCGCACAGAGGTTAAGTGGATATAGTTAATCAGTCCGCGGGAAAAGATGTGTCTTTAGGGAGGTTTTAAAAGTCTTAAAGAGTCCGTGTTACGCAGGGAAGAAGGCAGACCATTCCACAGAGCATGGGCCAGGTAAGTTGTGAAGTCTTTTGCAGAGAATCTCATTTAGAAGCCATGGACATGTTTCTTCAGCGTCTCTCAGATGTTCGCTGGGACATGATACATCTCCAGGGCCAGCTGAATGCTCCTGTGTGGGTGGAACTGACCCATATACATTTGATAGGTAGAACCTCTCCACCTTTCCTTGGCATTCTCTGTACGGTTCGCAAATCAAATTATAGCGGCAAGTCCTACACAGCCAGACGTTCTCTGGAAATCTATAGCAGCAAGTTCTACACGGCCGGACATTCCCTGGAAAATTATAGCGGCAAGTTGAACAAAGCCAGACATTTCTGGAAATCTATAAAGGCAAGTTCTACGCAGCCAGACATTCATTGGAAAATTATAGAGGCAAGTTCTACAGCCAGACATCCCTGGAAATATATAGCGGCAGGTTCTAGGCCTACACAACTACACGTTCCATGGAAATCTATAGAGGTAAGTTCTACACAGCCACACATTCACTGGAAAATTATAGCGGCAAATTCTACACAGCCAGACATTCCCTGGAAATCTATAGAGGCAAGTTCTACACAACCAGACATTCTCTGGAATTTTATAGTGGCAAGTTCTACAGAGCCAGACATCCCCTAGAAATCTAAAATACAATGTTTCGTCCGAAAGATAATTTCTTAACTGGTTTGTCGGTTTCGATAGGCTTTGAAGAGGCGTTCGATACGGTGAGCTAATATGCCTTAATTAAGAGATCTGTACCTTCGGTTTGGAGGAAGTGTTCTACACACACACACACACACACACACACACACACATCTATACACACACACACACACACACACACACATATATATATATATATATATATATATATATATCCGTGTCTCCCTGATGACTCCGAACCAGCGGACGAAAGGCCTAGGAGCAGGCAATACAAATAAATCTGCCTTTGAGAGGGATTATCAAGGTTATCTCAGGCAGCTAGTGAAGGGTTTCTCATTATTTATAATATATTTCCCCATTTTCTTCATCTTCATTTTTTCCTTTTTTTTCTCAAAGATTAAATCTTTGCCAAGTCATTACTATAATGACTGAAGAATTGTCAATATGCACTTATTTTCCCCCACTACTTAATTGTTCAGCATCACACACACACACACACACACACACACACACACACACATATATATATATATATATATATATATATATATATATATATATATATTCAATTATAAAGAAAGCTTGCTCTTATGTCTTAGATTAAAGAAATAGGGGGAGATAAGCATTCATATCTGAAGTGGTAGATAATTCTGCCCATCTAACAGTATGTGTTTGAGTGGGTGAATCGGGAATAATAAATGCTTCTCAAAATGAGCCTTCAGCAAGTTTATAGTCTCCAAGGGGGGAGACCATCTCCAATAGGGAGAAAACTCACTAACATGTAGCTCCTGGTCAGATACCGGTATTTCGAAACCTGATTGTTTCTCCTCAGTGACCGCGGAAAGTGGTAACTTGACTCCTCTGCCTTTTTCGAGCCAGCGCTCTCGTCAGGATGGTTTTGGGGCGCCTACTGCCGGTGTTATATGGCCTGATGTCACTGTTTGCACGTGCGGATTGGCTGCACGTATTGTTCGGTTTTTTGGGGTTGTTTACAGTTCAGGGTGCGTTTGCTGACAACGATTTCCATTTGTGCCTGCAGTTGTTTACTATTTCTACTTTAGTGTTTAGGGTTGCTAAGTATGGTTTGCATAGTATTAACCATTTTTCTGTTGAACATAGGTTGCATCTTTTTGAAATGTTGTTGTATGGTGATGCCCTTTTTTATGATTTTCCAGGATATGTTATAGTTTATTTTTTTTGTCTTTGAGTCTCCAAATATATTTGCTCAGTTCTGTTTGGTTTTCTTTGTTGAATGACTGTTTATGGTTTGCGTATCTGGTTTTGAAGTGATTTTCAGTGATCCCTATGTATGTTTCTTTTTCATTTTCTGATGTCACAGTGGCTTGGTATACAATGTTGTTATAGAGGCATTTGTTGCTTAAGGGACACTGTTCTTTTTTAGCACAATTGCAGGATTTCCTTTCTTCACCCTTCTTTGCTGTGTTGCTTTTCATTTTGTTGGATGAATCAATTATGTTTTTAAGGTTAGGCATGCATGAATATGATAGTTTAATGGTGTTCTTGTTGAATATTTTGGACAATTTGTGTTCTTCTTTTGGAAAGGATGCTGTCAAAATTTTGAAAAATTCTTTCAAATCACTTCAAAACCAGATACGCAAACCATAAACAGTCATTCAACAAAGAAAAATACAAAAACCAAACAGAACTGAGCAAATATATTTGGAGACTCAAAGACAAAAAAAATAAACTATAACATATCCTGGAAAATCATAAAAAGGGCATCACCATACAACAACATTTCAAAAAGATGCAACCTATGTTCAACAGAAAAATGGTTAATACTATGCAAACCATACTTAGCAACCCTAAACACTAAAGTAGAAATAGTAAACAACTGCAGGCACAAATGGAAATCGTTGTCAGCAAACGCACCCTGAACTGTAAACAACCCCCAAAAAACCGAACAATACGTGCAGCCAACCCGCACGTGCAAACAGTGACATCAGGCCATATAACACCGGCAGTAGGCGCCCCAAAACCATCCTGACGAGAGCGCTGGCTCGAAACAGATCTGTCGGTTTTTTAAAACTTCCTTTTATCATCCTTTTTTAACAGATGTTGCTCCCCAAGGGGTGAGCACTCTCAGATTTTATTAGGCGTTTTAGCAATATTTTATATATATATATATATATATATATATATATATATATATATATATATATACAATAAAAAACATGTAAACTCCAGACAGAACCACACTCTCAGTGCTGACAGATCTGTTCTCTTGGTGTCGTCAGACGATTTAGAAAATGGAAAAAAGAACTGGACCACAAAACCACTTCGTCGTCTCCATTGCTTTTTTTTTTGGTCCAAAATTTCGGGTATTTTGGGACCTTTTTCTAAGACAGGAAAGCATAACTACATATCAGCACATATTCTCATTTCCAATAAACCTCAGCACACAGCCACTAACAGCATCAGGTAGCGTAAGTGGTAAAACACCAAGATTAAAAGATTTTCTTGTTTCATATATATATATATATATATATATATACTTTTTTATTATTGAGGCAGTAGAAAAACAAGCGCAGGCTTACAAATTCTCTGTCATTACATTATTGACTTGGCAAAGATTTAAATGAGGTGGGGGGGGGGGGGGGGGGGGGGGGGGGGGGGGGGTGGGGGGGGGGGGGGGGGGGGAATGACAAAAATAAAACAAGAACGAAAAATCGTGGACATATAAGTATAAAAACCTCGTTAGGAGCATATGGGGACCCTTGGAATCCATCTTGAAAACAAAACAGAACCATTCATTTTACCTGCTCTGAGGCCTTTCGTCTGCTGGAGTGGATTGATCAGGGAGACATAGCTGACACAGTCAGCGCTCCCTCGGCAGGAAATGGAGACATACCACATTCTATAATCCTGTGGTAGTTTCACTTCCAAGGGTTACAAAAAAAAATAATAGAAATAATCCAACAGCAGCCCAAAGCAGCCAGCGAAGGGTAGGATAGTAAAATGAAAAGAAAAATGTGGACAGAAAGTTGCTGAAAAACCTAGATCATCATGTAAACAGTAAAAAAAAAAAAACTTGTATAGAAAAATCTTTGAGCCTATGGTGGAGGATCTATAAAAGATGCAAGGGAGGTCAAAAGGAATCAATAGTTAGAGAGGTCCATTCTACTGTTTGATAGCTCAAGCATTGTCAGTTACGTAAGTGCTGACAGCAGTTAGCCATTGTGCAGAACAGCTTTCACTTGGATGTCATTGAAGATGCAATCACCCACTGTTTGACCCAACAATAACATTTTTTTTAAATTTCACACCCTGGCCTAAAATACAATTCGAAAAACAAAAACAGAATTCAAAAGAACAGGAGGAGAACGAATTAAGAAAGATAATTCAAAAGCAACAATAACAAACAACAATAAAAACATACTTTTCGTATCATCAAAAAGGAGAGAGAAAAAGCTTACGGACCTAATACATAAGCACACACACACACACACACACACACACACACACACACACACACACACACACACATGCAGAGAGAGAGAGAGAGAGAGAGAGAGAGAGAGAGAGAGAGAATCAAGTAGCACGTTCAATTTTCCTCATTTTTGGCAACCTACATTAACCTTACCTGCAGTCCTGCGCGCCCGTGGAAAATATGTGTATATCTGCCTTTCTGTGAAACAAGAACCAGCCAAATATGAAACTGCTGAGTGTTTCACGTCTTGAAAGCCAGACCCTTTTATAGTGATACAAGCGACAGGCCGTTGGCACAACACTAAAAGTCACGTGACTGAGAGACCACGTGACTGCCGTGAGCATTGAGCGTCAATTTAGTTTTCGATTACATTTTCCACTGTTCAAGGCTCAAACGTTGAAAATAATTGTCCTCTCTGGGCGGACCTGTTGGCTGGTACAGCATAGAACCACAAGCTCAAACAACATTTTAAAAAGCACCCAATGTCTATAATGCAAATACACAAATCTTATCTCAAATATAAAACAATGATGAAACTATTGTTTGAACATCAAGTTCAAGCAGAGAGAGAGAGAGAGAGAGAGAGAGAGAGAGAGAGAGAGAGAAGGGGAACGTATTGATGACTTAAACGGATGCGCAGAGTTTCCATCAGATGCATTTTTAGTGCTTTTTTTAAATGTCTGTTTCGAGAGACATGGTTCATGGAGGAAGGTAAATTATTCCATGCAGTCCCTCCAGATTATAGAAAACGATATATAAAGATTACTTCAAGGTCTGAGAAGAGACAGTTTTATGTGTATGTCTTTTTCTATTGGTGACAAAGCTTTCAATGATTTTCCTCGGGGTTAATCTATTCATTACATTGTACATACACAAGCATTTGTTAAAGTAGACTCTGTCTTTAAATGGAAGAAACCTTAAAATTTTGTAATCACTTTTTGTCAAGATATTGGATTTCTGCTGAATTAATTTGATGGCCCTTTTGTGCAGACGACTTACTTGTTTCAGATCAGTTTCACTGGCATTACGCCATAACGTGCATGTATAGCTGATAAGAGAAAGGATATGCGCATGATAGAATATCTTCCTTGAAAAAAGAATATCTCTCTCTCTCTCTCTCTCTCTCTCTCTCTCTCTCTCTCTGTGCGTGCGTGCGTGCGTGTGTGTGTGTGTGTGTGTGTGTGTGTGTGTGTGTGGTGTGTGTGTGTGTGTGTGTGTGCGTGTGCGCGCGCGCGCGAATTCCTTTTTCTTAAGAAAAGTGACATTCTTTTATAATGTTTTAATGTTTTCGTAAATAACTGTACAACCAAAGGTTAATCTGACAATAAACTGGATTCAGTCAGTGTGTGTGTGTGTGTGTGTGTGTGTGTGTGTGTGTGTGTGTGTGTGTGTGTGTGTGTGTGTGCTTGCGTGCGTGCTTGCGTGCGCGCGCGCGCGTGTGTGTGTGTGTGTGTGTGTGTGTGATTGCAAGAGTGAGTGAACGTGCCACCCCCCCCTCTCTCTCTCTCTCTCTCTCTCTCTCTCTCTCTCTCTCTCTCTCTCAACTGATGGATTTTCAAAGCAATTCATCAGCTGTCTCTAACAACAATCACCACAAGGAGCACTGACCGGGGAGAGCACAGAGCTCAGCCATGGTCGTTCTCTGAAAAAAATAATGGATCTGTCTTTTGATTTGGACCCGAACCAAAATATAATGGGTTAGTTAGTCCTTGTGCGATACGTCATCTTTCCACCAAGCTTAATTTAAACATGTTAGGAGTTTATTGTACAGTCCTGCTGACTGCCACACACACACACACACACACACACACACACACACACACAACTAACACATGCAGGAGAAAATATTTCTAGCGAATGTAAAGGGAAGTGACGACAAAGTACATTATTCACGCATATATATATATATATATATATATATATATATATATATATATATATATATATATATATATATATATATATTTAGTTTGTGTTTACAACAGAAGACAGTAGACCTAATGCAGCGGTAAAGTTTCATAAAAATTGATATGTGGATTATTCTGTTCGCTCTCTTCAACACAGTCGTATGTGCAAGCGAACAGAAAGCCCATGCACATATCATCAGGTTCCAATTCACGTTCACATAAAAATACGCAAATACATACGTGCATGCCTGTTAACTCCAAGCATCATGGACAACGAGACACTAGCCCAGTGTGGGAGCACTGAAGGGGGTCACTAACACACTACCACTGTCTCATGATGAGCAGTTTGACAGGGCTCACTGGTTAGGCTCTCAAACCTGACCCTAACGTCATCAACAGAAGCTGTTTTGTTTGTTTGTTTTGAACAAACAGAAAATTGATGTGGTCAAGGCAAAGGGCAAGCTCTGTGGAAGTCGGATTTTCATTGGTGAGGACTTGTCTAGTCGTGTAAGAAAAGTCTGGAATAGTTTCACTCCACACTTTAAATATCCCCCAGGGAAGGTGAACAAGCCACAATGATTTTGGTCGTGCGGCGAACATGAAAAGATAAGTGGTTTCTCGTCCTTCGTTTTCACTGTCCCAACTGTTATTTGTTTTCGCCTGATGAATACCTAAGAGGTCGAAATGCATTGTGTCTAGTCCTGTGCTTTGTTTGTCAATGTCCTTTGAGGTAATTAACCCCCTCGCTTTCTAAATTTTGCTTCATTTTCCGCCCTCAGTCACTCCATTTTGAAACTGAAGAATATCAAGGCAATACGTTCACCACAATTTTCTTCTTCTTTTTTTTTTTTTGCTTTGCCCGACGCTTGTGTGTGTGTGTGTGTGTGTGTGTGTGAAAATGTCACGTACCCTTCCTGTGTTCGTACCGTCTTACTTCAGCATTCTTCCCTGAGTTCCTGACATCTGTCTGGCTGCCGAGAGGGAGTCTGGCAGTGACGGCATTGTGGGGGCCCAACTGATCAGGGGACTGTGGAGGGTGTACCCGGCTACAGACGAGGCGAGGAAAAAAAAAACTTTTGCAGAAAGGTATGAGGATGAGAGGAGTGAATATGAGTGTGTGCTGGCCAAGCCCCGTGTTTGCTCGGAGATGACACAGGGTTGGAGAAACCTTGCACCAAAGTGAGTGTGGATGAGCTATCAACATCAGTGACAAACAGCGAGATTGAACACGCTCTGCAAAAACTGGGATGCGAGTTGCATCCAGGCCTAAAGATGGAGAGAGCGAGGGACCAGGACAACAAGATTGTCAGAATTTTCGACTGGATGTCTATTTGTTTTTAGTACTGTGCCAGAGGAACCTCTTGACCGCTCTGTAAAAGTCGGCATTTTCCAGGCAAAATTATATTATATGGAGCAAACAGGAGGCACGTAAGACGTTGTGTGCTTCAGCTGTTTGAAGGAGGATCTCTACCGTTCAGCATGCACCAACTCCGTCGTCTGCATGGTATGGAAACACAGTAGCCACAAAAAGGGAGACCCAGACTGCTCGTTGGCAGGCCCGGAGAATGATACCCGTTCATCACAGCATTCAAAAACAGAGAACGGGCAAATCTCTACAAAAGATGGGCGCTGCTAAAGAGATTTTTAAAAATCATGTGAAGCAGATAAAGACTGCAGAGAGAAGGAGGAAAGGGAGAATACTGGAGGACACGCCAAACAGGTGATGTGAAATAAACTCATCCTCTGTCCTGAGTTCATAGAGGAGAAGTCGCTCACAGACCCCCAAATGTCGGCGTGACAACATCCCAGTTCAGACGACAACCAGCAAACAGGCCCGGTTAACGGGGGAGTACTGCGGTAAACTTACTTCTACAACGAGATTAAATTCTGGGTTCAAACCCTGTGGGTTCAGCGCATTCTACTTCCGTACCTATATCATCTGGGTTTTGTCTCGGTTCCACCCTACAAAGTATCTAGAAAGTGAAGGGTGAAGGTCAGATAAAAAGAGGGATTCCCTTCTTCTGTGCATGTCTTGAATAACCGCCAACCTTCTGCGCATGCCCACAAATACACTGACGCAATTACACACAAAGTCTGAAAAAGCAGCTTCACTAAAACAAATTTGATAAAACTATCAAAAAAAGGCATTAAACATGATGAAGTCACACTCACACGCACACACATATACACACACTGACACAAAGTAACAGTGACACAGACAGACACGAAGACAGATTTACACACACACACACACACACAACCACACACACACCAAGAGCTAAGCCAACTATCGTAGCAGATGAACTAGGGAGCTACAGACACACTCGTAGAGCAGGGGGCGGAGTTCCGTGTCTCAGTCTGTGCAAATTAAATTCAATGTCTTCTCGGAGAGTGTCTGTCAGATGAAAGATGTCGTGACGACGAAACCTTAACTTTGCGTGAAGTTCGACATCATTGAACGTGTCCAATGCCTTTGTTTTGATCTAACCCAGGGCGAACTCATGCCCCATCCTCGTTGTACGTTACCCACCCCTCACCCACTGCAAACCACGAGGTTAAAGGGTTACTCTTGATATATGGATCTGCAAGTAACGGACCTTCGAGCTTACAACGAGGTAGTAGGTCACTTCCCCATTACCGACGACATGTAAGTACGGCCCCAAGAGGTGAGCAGCGTGTGGCAGTGACCGGTGTGGCAGTGACCTTCGCCTGGTGTGCAGGAGGGCCTGCTTTTAGAATTGTTCAGGCCTCGGTCCCTGCACTAAACGCTCATTGCTTCTGATTTCAGCTTGCACCAAATGTGTTTCTTGGAATGTACGTGGAATGAGATATAAGGTTAAAAAAACAGGCTTTGCTTTTGGTTGTGTAGAGAAAAGAAATTTGATGTTTATCTGTTTGCAGGAAACCCGTGTTACTGATAATTTAAGCGAAGTATGGCAAAGGGAATGGAGGCCAGGAGAACTGTTTCACTGTGACGGGACAGAAAGTAGTCAGGGTTTAGTCACTCTGGTTAGTAAGGGACTCCAGCCTAGAGTTACAGTTATTTCCCCAAAAAGAAAGAATTTTATATATAAGAATAGAAACTCACATGGGTAAAAGAGTTTTTTTCCCCATTTTTTTTTTCTTTTTTTTTTCGAAGTGTTTACTCCTCGAATCAAACAGGAGAGAAACGTCCATTGTTCCGAACACTACAAAAGGTGCCTGTAGAAGTTAAAGCGAAACAAACTGTGGTGTGCGGACATTTTAAGTGTGTTCTGAATCGCACGTGAGACATTGTCAGTGAGCAGCAGCATCTAAAAGAGACACTTGGTATGTTTAGAGAACTTAAAAACGCGTGTGCTTTGAACGACACATACAGAATATTTAATCCAGATGATACGGAATTTTCGTGGTCAAGGAAAAAATGATTTTGTCGCAAGACGTATTGATTCTATTCTTACATCTGAAGTAGTTTTCAATGATGTAGTAGACAGTCACATGAATTCACTGCATTACTCTGACCAGAAATACGTTTACATGGAGATAAAGTGGTCAAATATACACAGGGCCCAGGTTACTGGAAATTCAGCAATGCATTATTATGATACTCAAATTTTGTACATTACATGAATAGAGTAATTGAAAAGTCAGTTGAAGAATTTGAAGAGTATGAAGACAATTATGGAAGCGAATTAATTAAGAGAAGCGTAAAGTATTTCTATTTAGCAAATGTAGTGTAGTTAAAAGAGAGAGAGAGAGAGAGAGAGAGAGAGAGAGAGAGAGAGAGAGAGAGAGAGAGAGAGAAAACGACAAGACACATCATTTTAATCGGTTGTGATTTATTGTAACAGTAAGTGAATTTGATAACAGTTTGAAAAAAAAAAAGGTTCGCTGTCCTGTAACCAGTGAGCAGGTGTAGAAATTTTAATGCAGAAAGGAAAAGGTTTGAAAAGAGGTGTCGATAACTGGAGACCAATCACACTGATTGACACTGACTTCAAATTTCTAGGAAACGTTTTAATCGAAAGGTTGTTGGAAGTGATTTATAAATCAAGATTTATGAAAGCAAAAAGTATTCCTACACTTCTTAGATTGATTGCTGATGTTGTTGAGCAGTCTTGCCTATACAAACTGCCAGGAGCATGGCGTGCTGTTGATTTAAAACGTGCTTTTAGCTCAATTTCACAAGATGATAAAAATTATTATAAATGCCTTCATGAAAGTCGGCTTGGGGGGAGATGTTTATTTCGTGTGTTAAGGTTTTGATGACAAATGCACGTAGTTGTATAGGATTCTTTTGCTGGACAAGCGATGAATTCAATTTAAAAAGAGGTATCAGACAGGGCTGTTGTTCTCTCCACTGGCTTTTATTCTTGATATTGGATTGTTAGCAATCAAGGCACGTGAAACCAGAAGGTTGAAAGGCATTGATCTGAAAGGTTGAAAAGCATTGATCTGAAAGGTTGAAAGGCATTGATCTGAAAGGTTGAAAAACATTGATCTGAAAGGTTGAAAGGCATTGATCTGAAAGGTTGAAAAGCATTGATCTGAAAGGTTGAAAGGCATTGATCTGAAAGGTTGAAAAGCATTGATCTGAAAGGTTGAAAGGCACTGATCTGAAAGGGAGATAACAGATGTCACCAGTCTTGAACATTCTTCTATATGCCGATGACATCACTTGGTTTGTATAAGATGGGTATGATGTAAACAGCTTTTGATATGTTTCATCGTTGTTCGCATATTTCAGGTCTAGAACCAGAGAGAAACAAGACTGAAGCAATGTGAATAGGCTCGGTTGTCAGGACCCATGTCATGGTCCTAACTAGAAAACGGGGAAATGAAAAGCGTTGTTTTTGTTTTTTCCAGCTCTGATAGGTCTTGGTCAGAGATTAAGAAGAGTTGGGAGATAAAAAAAAAAAAAACGCAATGATGTCACGAACAGAATCATAGGTTTGCGGCAGATACAGAAACTTAGGTCAAAAT
>JADBJO010011775.1:50000-51270 GCA_016801955.1 Conus betulinus
TTTGTGTTCGTATTTCCTTTCCATGTCAAAATAGAATTAATATTGATAAAAATAATGATGACTTCGTAACAGAAAAATATGTATGGAAAGAAGAATATGTGCATTTATACAGAGACACTCTTAGTAATGGTGAAATGCGCGCTAAAAATAAGTATTGCAATGGATTTAATTAACACTGATGTTGATGAAGCGTTAGATGTGTTTAACGATTGTATTAAGAAAAGTGCCGATTGTATGAAAATGCAAATTTCCCCAACCGAACAAAAGCACATGATGATTGGTTTTGATTTTGAATGTACGGTGAGTAAGAAAAACGTTAGACGTTTATTGAGAACTAGCCGGCGTTCAAAAAGACCCTGAAGATAATAAAGAATATGTAATTGCAAGACGGGAGTACAAAAATTTACTGAAGAAGAAGCAGAAGGAGTTTAATAAATTGTTAATAGATAAACTAGTAATGTCAATAAAAAGTCAAAAGGAATTTTGGGATACGGTCCGTAAAACTAATTTTAAAAGTAAGCAGGTAAGAACACTATATGTGCTGACACGTGGTTCCAACATTTTCAGTGTTTGCTACAAACGGATACAAATGAAGTTCCATACGATGTTTCTGAAGAAGAGGTAGATAACTATATGAACCGCCCAATTTCTAAAGATGAAGTGCTGCTGGCTATAAGAAAACTTAAAAACCGAAAGGCAGCTGGGCCTGATGGTATCATAGGCGAATTGTTTAAATACTCATGTGAAGAAGTAGTCCCGTTTTTTCTTAAATATTTCAACAAGTTATTTGATAGTGGCACATTTCCTCGACGTTGGACAGAGTCTATCATTTTGCCTATTTTTAAAAAAAGGTGACTTAAAAAACCCTAATAACTATAGAGGAATTTCTCTTAGTGATATTAGCAGTAAACTATTTAACACGATTATTAACAAGCGATTGCAAGAATGGGTAGAAAGAAAATGATATCACTGGCCAGCATCAGGCTGGTTTTAAGAAAGGATATTCAACTATTGACCACATTTTACTTTGTTAGCCCTTGTTCAAAAACAATTCTCTTACAATCGAAAATTGTATGTAGCATTTATAGATTTTGAAAAAGCACACACACGATCAGTAAATTAGTTATAATGTCCAGAAATAAACCATAAATAAGTTCCCCGTTTCATCATTATAATGTCAAAGACCAAAAGCTCGGAGAAGTAACATCTCATGCAGTATTACGTGTTATTACTGGCAATAACTTTATATGGTATGATCACATTTCCAAAG
>JADBJO010011775.1:52197-57197 GCA_016801955.1 Conus betulinus
CCACCCCCGTAACCTGGCATGCAACAACCAACGAAAAATCGTGCGCGCATGCACACACAGGACAGACATACACGCTGGCGCGCACGCGTCCACGCACGCATCTCCGTCACGCACACATCACGCACCCGTAGAGAGGAGAGAGAGAGGAGGGAGAGAGAGAGAGAGAGAGAGAGATAGAGAGAGAACTTAATAAGTAAACTGCGCAAAAAGTGAGGACGAATAAACCATGAAGAATAAATCCGGCAACGCGAGCTCAAAAGATGAAAAACAGTGGACTGAAGTCTTACCTGTCAAAATACCCAGTAACACAAACACTGTGGCGTCCCTAACTGACTCTTGTGTCTCCATGACACACACTGACCATCTTCACGCCATACAATGGACCCTGTCTCCCTCGGGTTCACCAGCCAATGTGGACACGTGTCAACCACTCTGAACAGTCAGGGCCCCCTCCACCCCCCCCACCCCCACCCCCCCTTAAAAAACGACTATCACAACATGGCGCCACTTCCAGCCAGTTTCAGATCTGTCAACAACACGATGTTTAAAGGCCGCCATTGCTGAGAGGTTAATTGCACCATCCCGCCCTCCGCCCCTCTGGTCAGTGTAAATATCCCCCCCCCCCCCCCCCACCCCCCTCCCTGATCACGTGTAGGGTGACATAATCGATATGGTCAGCTGGTATGTCAGATGACACTCCGTAACCATGGGAGCGACAGTTATGGCCAGGAAGTTATCAGACAGTAGTTAGCTCAAGGGGCTTCATGGAAAGACGTTTGTTGATATCAGTCCTGTTTGCTAGAGTCAGCTGTGTTGGCTGTGGAGCTGAGGGGTACAGCAGGGAATCACGAGTCTGTGCTGGTCTGTGCTGCTGAAGTGTCCATGAGGAGTTCTCTTTCTGCAGAAACTGCACGCCACTGATAGATGCATCTAGATCTTCAAGACATTGGAAGCTGCCAGCAGATTGTTTCACATGTGAACAAGTTGACACTGGAATTTCATTCTCTGTCCAGTTTTTCCCCGTTTCCCTCCAGAACACTGCCCAGTCTTTTCAACACAGGATTTATTCACATATGGACAAGTTTTACACTGGACTTTTTTCTTTCCCAGTTTCCCATTTCACTGCTGAAGGACGTACAGTCTTCCGAGACTGCAGTTTATTCACACGTGAACAAGTTGATATGTCTTTCTTCCCCGTACATTTTTGCTCCCAATTTGGGGAGCTAAGTGACTGCTCGTTTCATTGTCCTGAATGTTGTTTATCCTGCCTGAAGAAGACCAAAGAGCCGAAACGCGTCGTGTTTTGTCTTGTAACTTGTTTGTCCTTTTCGTAGGGGGAAATAGAACTTTTTCTCTTAAGTTTGTTTCCCAGATTTCCGTTTCTCTCCTGAACATAGTACAGTCCACTGATGCTAGAGGATTTGTTCACACGTGAACTTGTTGGATTCGGATTTGTTTTCCCAGCTTCCCGTTTTACTTCCGAACATTGTACAGTCTTCCCTGACTAAGGAGTAGTTACCTGCGCATGTTTCACTCGAAAGTTGAGTTGTTTGACATTCAGTTTGTTCAGTATATTTAGTTGTTTTTTAATTAAGAAATAGGCTTTTACACTTTTGTCGCCGTTGTCCCCCTTGCAGAGGCCCCCTATTCCCTATTCCTGTGTGGTCTGGTGTTTTCATCAGTATACACTTCAAACATCTGGCTTTTCACTTACTGAAGAAATTCAAGCAAATCTAATCTCCCTCCCTCCCACCTCTCTCTCTCTCTCTCTCTCTCCTTCAAAAGACACATGCTCTCTCTCTCCACTCTCTCTCTCTCTCTCTCTCTCTCCTTCTCTCTCTCTCTCTCTCTCTCTCACACACACACACACACACACACACACACACACACACACACACACACACATACATGCACGTTGGCGCACAATTGTTGTATATACTCAACCGTTTAAGGTATACTTATTATTTTCCATTCGTCGCCATAAAGTAGTTTCTTTGGCACTTCGCCTGTAGAATCTGATGCCAATCAAGTTTATCAGTCTCTCTCTCTTCCTCTCCCCTACCACCCTCATATATCTCCCCTCTCTCTTATTTTTACATGCACAATCATTTCTGTCAAACTTGTCATTAATATTTCTGCTTTATTTGACAATAATCGGTATTCAGATCATATTCAAACATCGCAAAGGTTAACTTAGTCATAGTTCATCGTCATATGCACTGCTGTACTCGCGTCATTTTGATTTTTTTTGAGTCGATTAATACCAAACTTAAATGGAAATGTCCTACATGGAACATCGGTGCTTTGGTTTAAAGACAAATAAACATTATTGGCGTAAACTACACCTAATAGGGACTTTAGCTAAATCAAAGGACGGTCGTTGTGACTACATAGAAACGTTAACATTGCATGAAAAATGCCAGAACACACACACACACACACACACACACACAATAACGTACCTGGAGTAAATGGAGGCTGACTGCCAAAGAGCGTTCAGACTGGTAACACGGTGTGACAGAATTCACGCGCACTCACAGAGTGTCTTCACTGCGTAGACCCCTCGTTTCTCCCCCTCCTCGGGACAGACGAGGTTATATGCTTCCAGAGTGCACCCCCTTTATCTCCCGTCACGGGGTAGGACCCACAATAGCAGCAGCAGTCGGAAACAACTGTGGAGTAGGACTAATCTGGAGACAGTTGACAAACATCGAGGCCTCACGTGACACGTGGACAAACAACGAGGAATCACGTGACCTGTGGACAAACAACGAGGAATCACGTGACCCGTGGGCAAGCAACGAGGAACCACGTGACCCGTGGACAAACAACGAGGAATCACGTGACCGACTCCTTCATTGACGGGCCTGTAGAGTAATGAATCGGACAGAGATTGAAGAAAAAAAAGGGGGGGGGGGGGGGGGGGGGGGGGGGGGGGGGGGGAGGGGGTAGGGGGGAGGGAGGGGGGTAGGGGGGAGGGATGGGGGGGGAGATTTTAATGCTTTAGTCTCTGATTGAGTTTTGTGTATGTGTGTGGTTACTTAGTTGCTTTATTTCTGACCAGTTTTAATGTACCACATGCACATAATCCATGCTATGAGCCCGCCATTATCCCCACAACCATCACCAAAGTATCCCCCTACCCCCCCTCCCCTCAACACTCCTCTCCCCTCCACCTCCTCCCTCCCCATTATCGCACCATCAGCAGCAAAATCCTGTGATTCGTCTCATGAAATGTGTACTATTCCTATCTCTCTTCTTCCAGGGCTGCTATGCCCGCAGTGATACCGATAATGCCAGTGTTCTCGCACGTGAGTTAGCGTTAGTTAAACGTTTTTCTGACTCGAAACGATGTGTGTTTTTAGTAAATGATCACGTGTAACCCTTTAACTGATATGTGCTTTCATAAAAATGATCACGTTTAATGATATTTGCTTTCATAAATGATCATGTTTAACCCTTTTAACTGATATGTGCTTTCATAAATGATCACGTTTAACCTTTTAACTGATACATGCTTTTATAAATGATCACGTATAACCCTTTATATGACATGTGCTTTCATAAATGATTACGTGTAACTATCTAACTGATATGTGCTTTCAAAATGATCACTTTCAACCATTTACCTTATATGTGTTTTTCATGAATGATCAGGTTTAGCTTTTTAACTGATATGTGTTTTCATAAATGAACACGTTTTAACCGTTTAACTGCCTCATCATGCTTAAAGAAACCAAATCGAGTCATCAAGAAACAAAACCATGACTCATAATGTCCTGTATTCACTGAAAACTGTAAACAGCCATCTTTCCTTGAAGATGGTGAATATTTTTGCTGCAGAAAATGTTTGTTTAATGATAGTGATTTCTTGTAAAGCACTTGTAATTTTCCTTCAAGCTCGGTGAGTTTCACAAAGACATAAAAATAACACACACACACACACACACACACACACACACACACACACACACACACACACACGCATGCACGCGCGCTCGCGCGCGCACACACACATAGACACACACAGACACACACACACACACATATGCACACACACACATAGACACACACACACACACACACACACACACACACACACACACACCACACACACACACACACATACATACACACGCGCACAGGACTGCACAACGAGAGACCCTCGCTCTCTCCCCACAACTTCCTCATTCTCTCAAAAAAAAAAAAAAAAAAACAAAGATCAAGCACGTCCACAGCGTCATTCATGGTAGAAGGGATATGGAGACACAAATAGAGGAGTACATTTTTTAATGGGTGGCTTTTGACTTCAGCGAGTTCACGGTTGTTATAGATGATAGCTTGTTTTTCAATGTTATAATGATCTATTTTCAGGGGTAGTCACGTTTGACTACTACAAATACATACACGCGCGCGCGGATGACCATGAAAGAGCAAACAACATGAAAACAACATGAAAACAAAAGAGAGTAATTATGAAGCAAACACTGTGACGGTTAATAGCTGTGTGGTTTCCGTGTTTTCTTGAAAAAGAAATGCTTGGTTTCGCGCGCGCACATGCGCTCATGAACGCGTGCGCGCGCGCGCGCGCACACACACTTACACAAAACACACACACACACACACACACACACACACACACACACACACACACACACACCACACACACACACACACACACACGCACACACACACTGACTGACTGAAACCAATTAATTTGTCAGATTAACTCAAGGTTGTACTGACTAAAAAATAAAACACAAGCACACACACACACACACACACACACACACACACACACACACACACACACACACCACACACACAAACACACAACACACACACACACACACACACACACACACACACACACTGCACATTCCCTTGGAGAGAACGTTCTGTGGTCAAAATGTAAATGTGAGAACAGTTACAATCCTGTTTGACTCTTCAGTCTTTCCCATCATCACTTATGGGTCGGACATGTGGGTTCCCATCCTCTT
>JADBJO010011776.1:0-2500 GCA_016801955.1 Conus betulinus
CTGCGGACCCCAGAGGCCAAAGACGCCACCGTTGAGGGAACCGCCACGCGCATCTTGCGGGCCCTAGTCGTTGCTGTTTGGCTGACAGGTGAGAACAGTACAACTCCACACACCGTCAAGCTTTCGCCGCATGGTCTGACGTGCTGTTGACCAGGACTCCGGGCAGCAGGACTTTCCCTGTGGTCAGTGGATCTTTCCGTTTTGTCACAGATCTTTCCCCAGCGTCGGCTTCAACTGTAGTGGAAATGAACCGCTGCGGACAGCTCCCCTTCACCTACATACCTGAATCCTACTAAAGCTGACTGGAACCTGCGCTGCGGGAAATGTCTGAAAGAACTGACAGGAGAGAAGAGGTTCGGCACAGCCTGCAATCTGCAGAAACCGCGACAGACGTGGTTGTAAAATGTGTCAAAGCCACTATTCAGCCTGCGGAAACCTTGACAGACGTGGTTGTAAAATGTGTCAAAGCCACTATTCAGCCTGCGGAAACCTTGACAGACGCGCTTGTAAAACGTGCCAAAGACTATGCAATCTGCAGAAACCGCGACAGACGTGGTTGTAAAACGTGCCCAAGCCGTTTATGCTATCTGCAGAAACTTTGACAGACGTGGTTGTAAAATGTGTCAAAGCCATTATGCAATCTGCAGAAACATTGACAGACGTGGTTGCGTATTGTGCCAAAGCTATGATGGTATCTGCAGAAACCTTCTCAGAGGTGGTTGCAAACGTATCAAAGCCATTATGCAATCTGCAGAAACCTAGACGGACGTGGCTGCTGAATGTACCAAAGCCATGATGCTATCTGCAGAAATCTTGACAGACGTTTTTTTTTTTTTGCAAAATGTGCCAAAGTGACCACTCCAGCATCAAGAAATACACAAACAACGTGGTTCAACTCTGATTCCCAACCAATCAACAATCAAACAAACGGGCTTGGTGCTGTGAGCGAGGCCTGGTAGGGTCCTTTGCGGTCGGCTGGATTATATTACATTATGATTTGAAAACTGTGTACTGCAGACAACAACACAGCTGAACATCCATCCATTTTCATTCATCTCCAGGACCTGATGGCAGTAAGATGTTTTTCACTTCTTAGTTCATGTAACAGGGGGGGAGGGGTAGAGTACAAGAAGAAGATTCCAGAGGCGAATGAAGATAGGATTTCAGTAACGTATCATTTTTTGAAAAACCGTATCATGTAAATATCCGAGTGAAAGGACACTCTCTCGCAGGTTTTCAATAGAAAAAAAAAGATCATGGTAAAAACAGACAGCTAAACAGACCAGCGAACTGTGTGGTCCACATATTATAGGAGAAACAGACTGGGAAGAGAAACAGGTTCTCCTCCATCTCCTACCTGCTCCTGAAAGTCTCCTGTCTTTGCCACAGTTCTCCTGACTGCCGTTTTTCTGGAGTTGTTTTGCCCTTTACTGACAAGTTTCCGCTGGCCATGAAATGAAAAGATAAATCAAGCGTGTTCGCGTGCCTGTGTTGTGACAGAGACAGCGCGAGAGAGAGAGAGAGAGAGAGAGAGAGAGAGAGAGAGAGGGGGGGGGGGGGGGAGAAGGGAGGAGGGACGAATGGATCGATGGATGGATGGATGGATATAACACACACACACACACACACACACACACACACACACCCACACACACACATATATATATATATATATATATATATATATATATATATATATATATATATATATATCGATGTGAATGGTAAAAAAAACCAACAAGTTTGTAAATTTTGTCCCCAATATTTCGACCACCAGGGCCTTCCTCAAGGGGAATTTTATTCCATCTGAGAACAATAGTTCTTCAGTCACAAGCTTTTCCATGAGACGGGGGGAGGGGAGGGGGGGAGGGGCGGGGATGAACTGTACTCCTAACTCCTCTATCTCTATCCGTCTATATCACCCCATCCACATAACAATCAAAACCCAACGCTACTAGTCCCCTGCCACGAGACCCAGAGTCACGCCACTGGAACCCCTGCCACATATTCTTTACGCGCGCGCGCGCGCGCGTATATATGTATGTGTGTACAGTGAGGAGGCAGAGACAGACAGACATACAGATAGGCAAACAGGCAGACAGGCAGACAGACAGATACATAGGCACACGTGGTGATGTTTACGTGTTCAAGCTATTTGACATGTATGTTTTCTGCACGTAGATCACGACTGATCAATAACTGTTGACCTATCTCCGTTGGTCGGGAACACCACTGATCAACAACTGTTGACCTATCCCCGTTGGTCGGGAACACCACTGATCAATAACTGTTGACCTATCCCCGTTTGTCGGGAACAGAAAAAAGATGACAGGATCGAACGGGGTGAAAGAATAAGCCCCTCCCCATTCCCCAACCCCCCACCTTCCCCATCCCTGTTCTCTCGCCCCCCTCCCCCCTTCCCCCCCCCCTCCCTACCTCATCTTCCCGCCATCCTGCCCTTCTTGACCCCTTCCCCCCTCCCACCCTCTCATCCTCCATG
>JADBJO010011776.1:7500-15000 GCA_016801955.1 Conus betulinus
CAATCACTGGATTTCAAACATAATAGGGTTTGGGTACCCAAAAGGTGGAATTATGAAACATACTACGATACTGAAGTTATTAGAATCGGGTATAGTTTAACAACTAAGCCTACATCATCTTTCTCTTCACCTCTTTATAGATCCCCCCCCACCCCCCCCCACCCCCAAAAAAAAAAAAAAAAAGCTCACCCCCCTCCCTCTCTATCACCAATATATCGTCTTCACCTCATAGCGAACCTCCCTATTCATCTATTAGCTCCCCCACCCTCTATACCACCTACCTATCCCCAGACTCTCCCACCCTCTCTCAGTCAAGTTCTCTCACTCTCAATTTTCTATCCCTCCCTCTTACCTCTTACCGTCATCCTCCCCCGCTTCTGCTTCCTACACGCCTACACACATTACTACGTGTGTACGGTCAAGGACACACACCACACACACACACACACACACACACACACACACACACACACACACACACACACACAACACACACAAACAGACGAATATGTTGTCTCGCTTCTGGACCTTCCTCATGTTTTTCCGGTTTTTGTTGTTGTTGTTGTTGTTGTTTTTTTTCTTTCGTCTCAAGGTCAACCCCATTGGGGACCAGGTCGATTTGTGAGACAATGTGTTCCTCACCCCCCAAAAAAAATGGGAGAGAAAGAGAAAGAAAAAAAAAAAAAAAAGCAAAAACAAAAACACAACAGGTGTGAGAGGTCAAAAAGAAAGTAGAGGAGGCCGGCACAGAGAGAAGGCTCTTCCTTGAATGGATATGAGAAGGATAGATTGATAGATCGATAGATGGGTAGATAGCTCGAGTGATAGACAGACAGATAGACAGAGAGACAGACAAACAGACAGACAGACAGACAGAGAGATTTATGGAGAGATAGAGAGATGGGAAGTTGGGTTACATAGATGACTCACATGTGTGACTGAAGGGTACGTACAGGCGAAGGGAAACAAGTGGTTGGGACACACGGAAGGTACAGAGCCATACAGATAGTGTTTTCCCTCATCTGATCCTTTGCTGGTCAGTGTTGCGGTTGTCTCGCGTTAACACTGAAAAGAGACAGCTGCGTTACTGAAAATGACTCAAAATACAAATAAAACACACACAACAAGATGGAAACTGACGCAAATTTGGTGGACTGTACCCAACAGACAAATGACTTGTTGACACAAGGTCTCGATCAGACGTGACAAACATCAGTCATAAGCAAAAGAGTACTGCATAGCACTATGTTTGTTCGTAACTTGTCTGTTTCGCACAGTCCGTTTAATTCGCCTTACTTTACATCTTGTTTTTGTGTGTTTATTTGTATTTGAGTGGTTCTGTCGGAATAGTCTCTGTATTTTGAGTGGTTTCCTTCCCTCTCCCTCGGAGTAGTCTTATTTTGAGAGGTCTTCTCGGAGTAGTCTCTGTATTTTGAGCGGTTTTGAGTTTTCTCGGATAGTCTGTATTTTGAGTGGTCTTCTCTCGGAGCAGTCCTCTGTATTTTGAGCGGTTTTCCTCGGAGTAGTCTCTGCATTTTGAGCGGTTTTTCTCGGACTAGTCTTTGAGCGGGCATCTCGGAGTATTGAGCGGTTTTTTTCTCGGACTAGTCTCTGTATTTTGAGCGGTTTTCTCTCGGAGAGTAGTCTCTGCATTTTGAGCGGTTTTCTCGGACTAGTCTCTGTATTTTGAGCGGTTTTCTCGGAGTAGTCTCTGTATTTTGAGCGGTTTTCTCGGAGTAGTCTCTGCATTTTGAGCGGTTTTCTTCCTCGGACTAGTTTCTGTATTTTGAGCGGTTTTCTCGGACTATTCCTCTGTATTTTGAGACGGTTTTTCCTCTCTGACGGTAGTCTGTGTATTATTTTGAGTTGGTTTTCTCGGAGTAGTCTCTGCATTTTGAGCGGTGTTCTCGGAGTAGTCTTTTTCCTTCAGTGCAGCAGTTTTAGCGCGCTGTTATGCTTAACATGATGTCAGACAATAACAACAAACAAACAAACAAAAGGTGACAAAGTGACGCATATTTCAAAGTTTGTTACAATCCCTCCAAATGCAAATGAGATTCCGTGCAACAAAGCACAACACTCTCAAATACATATCAACACACTTAAACACAAAACAACTAGCTGTTTCACCAGCCAACCACCCCAAAACACCCACCAGCCCCTCTGCGTAACTGTCACTCCTGTCCCTTCTCTCCATGCTCCTCCTCTCTAACCTTCTCTCTCTCACTCTCTCTCTCGATCTCTCTCTCTCTCTCTCTCTCTCGATCACTCTCTCTCTCTCTCTCTGCTCGTCTCTCTCTCTCTCTGTCTCTCTCTCACTCTGTCTGTCTGTCTCCTGCTCTGTCTCTCTGTCTCTCTCCTCTCATCCATCTCTCTCCTCTCTCTCTCTCTCCTCAATCTCTCTCTCCTCCTCTCTCTCTCCTCTCTCTCTCTCCTTTCTTATCTTCAGTCTTGTTGCCCATTTGCTTGTTGTGTCTGTTCCCATCTCTCATCTCCTCCTGGCTTTCCCCTTCATCTTCTTCTCTTTACAGCTACCATCTGAATTTCTCTCCTCTCCACTCACCTCAGCAACTCCAGTCTCCCCACCACATCAAGTTTCGTCCGTGTTTGGAAATCCTAGGGAGACCGCTTGTCTTTGTGAATAGGTGTGAGCACTCTCATTCATCCTAAACTAGGTTTTCGTCCTTCGGACATTGCGTCACCTTTCAGTATTGTCGCATAAACATGCGGCTGTCTAGTAGCAACAGTGATTCATTTTCATCTGCCTCATGTGCCCGAATCGTCAGCATGTTCGAATTTTGAAAAGACCCGACAAAGTCTGTAGGTATTTAGGGGGCACGAGTAACTCAAACACACAGAAGGTGCCAGTCACACATATTTCCCGTGAGACCAGCTTTTTGAATCCCAGCATCGTTTGGACTGACCAAATAGTCCGTTTTTTAAATATTGACTGTCTATTACAAACGTGATTCATCTCTGAACGGCCTAGAATTCTGATGAGACACTATTTTTAATTTCGGAGAAGATGAGACAAATCTGTGGGATTGTATAAGGAACAAGAACACGAACACACAGAACGGATGTTGTATATGAGGTTAAACAATAACCTTTTTGTTTTGTTTTGTTTTGTTTTGTTTATTACTTTTTTTCTCTAAATTTAAAATCACAAGCTCGAATCGATCTGAAACGCAAGCATGAAGCAGTCGTTAATGGTTAATCACAACAGCCAAAGATGTTAGTTATGTGTTGTTCATACTGACGTTACAACGTTTTCCTTGATATTTGGCTCCCAGATGATTTACCTTGCCTAAAAACATGTGTGAATTCAAGTGATAGATTTCTTTTGTTTGTGCTAACAACTAAAAGCACCAAAGATCATACTGTTGAACACGCAGTTAACACCTGCCAAATGAAATCCCAAACGAACCAGCCGATTCTTGGTGGCACCAAAGTCACTTCCTGAGTCTAGCTGTTTAATGGACGTGTAATGACCTTTGAAATACATCGATCCATAAACGAGACATTGATTCACGTAGAGACATGGAAACAGGTGCCCAGCCCGTATTTTCATTGTTGAAGCGAAGCATCGTCTGATGTCTCTGGCGGCGCGCGGATCCTCGCTGCGCTGCTATGGTATTCGTTTGAACCGTGTTTTCGCAAATCTGGCTCCAGCATGCTCCTTCTCTCCCTTTCCCTTTTTTATTCCAAACTTATTGCAATTCTGCACGAGTTTGACCAGCATACAAAACATGATTCCAGATGAGTTTATTCCTAAGTAGACTTTATCTACGAGACGAGACAAACATAATGGAGCTTTTGAGACACCAAAGAAACAAAAAATCAGCATTTAGAATGCATAGAAATAAAATCAATAAAAAATGATGTTCAAATCATTCTTTGGATTTTGTAGAAAAAGCGTGCAGTGTATTTGAATGGTGACAAAAATGAAAAAGGAACTCTCTCTCTCTCTCTCTCCTGTCCTCTCTCTCTCTCCTCCTCATCTCTCTCGCCCTCTCTCTCCTCTCTCCCTACTCTCTCTCTCTCTCCTCTCTCTGTGTCTGTGTGGTGTGTGTGTGTGTTGTGTGTGGTTGTGTGTGTGTGTGTGTGTGTGTAAGAAGATTATTCTTAATAATTACACTAATAGTGATAATAATAGCAATAATAATGATAATAATAATAAGTATTATTATTATTATAATCATCATTATGATCGTTGTTGCTGTGGTTGTTGTTGTTGCTATTATAATTATTATTAATTTCCGGAACTGGACGAATCACGCGCAGCCCCCCCCTACCTCCCCCCCCCCCCCCCCCCCCCCCCCCCCCCACCCACACACACACCACAGTGAATACTTAACAAACAAAAGAGGCACATGTCTCACGCCACATCAGGCAGGATTTTTGCAACCACATCGCTTAGTATTCCAGGTAAGGGTTTTGAGGTGTAGAATGTCTTTGAGCCAGAAACTGATGTTAACCTGATGACAGATCAAACGAACCCCCCCCCCCCCCCCCCCCCCCCCACTCCCCAATCATTTCACTTGTTTTCAGGGATTTCTCCCGATGAAATCATTCACAGTTTGGAAATACATGAGCTGCCCTTTACTGACGTCACATGTCAGGCCTTCGCACTCGTCCATGGACCCTTACTTGGCGACGGGTAGTTTTCCTCAAATAGTCCCACTCCTTTCATTTTCATCCGTCGCTTGAAACCACCCGGCATGTCCCCTTGCTGGCCATATAAAAGAAAAGAAGGTAAAATCCACTTTCAGACACAATCAACATTCTCAAAAACAATCCGATGTCTGTAAATACCCGACGCCTTAAGCAAGGCCTTGGCGCATTAATTTTTCGTGTGCAGCTACATGAAAACCAAAGACTATAGAGACTCACACAGCTATTTTCCATTTACATCCATCCCGTTTTGTCTTCGCTCTGTATGAGGGACATGTCGTGTCAAAAGACCACAATCTGAAAGGAATTCTTTCTGAGTGATGTTCCACCAGTATTCTTTTCCTCCATGCACCGGAACTAATGACAAGTTCTAACTGGTAGACAGATTCCTCGCCATTCTCACCAGCAAAAAAAGAAATCAAAAACAAAAACAAAACAAAACAATGCAAGACAGTAAATACATGTGAATAGTCCAAATCGGGATTAAAAACAAACAAACAAACACACCACCACCACCACCCACCACCACCACCACCACCACCAACACAACAACAACAACAACAACAACAACAACAACACCCAGTTCAAACCAAAATGCACGAAACGATTTCCAATTTGATCATGCACACATCACGTGACTGCTTCTCTTCCTCCAGCGCCAAATGGACCACACACTCCAGCAGGTTCCAGAGAGGACGGTCTCCACAGACCCCCGCCAGAATAATGTGCAAATAGATATGTAGACTCAGCCCCCAACTTCAGTCGTCCAATGGAGTCTGGCCATGCAAGGAAGGAATCGTTTTTTTTCCCGTTTTCTTCCAGGAATCGACTTCTTCACTGCCTCTGAAGACTGTGTGGAGTGAAGGGGGGAAATGGGTTACTGTTTGCCTTGCTGCGTTACTGAATTGACAGAGAGAGAGGAGAGAGAGAGAGAGAGATTGGAGACGAGAGAGAGAGAGAGAGGGAGAGAGAGAGAGAGAGAGAGAGAGAGAGGAGAGAGAGAGAGACTCAAGATTATATTGGGCCCAGTCCATCATGAAGGGGATTGTGAACAAGTAGCTGTGTGAAGATGTATAACATGATTCAATATGAAAGCTAACGATGATATAAATGTATTCATGTACACTGAGAGAGAGAGAGAGAGGGGAGGATGAGAGAGAGAGAGACGAGAAGAGAGAGAGGAGAGAGAGAGAGAGAGAGGAGAGAGAGAGAGAGAGAGAGACGGAGGGAGAGAGAGAGAGAGAGATTCCGATTCGGATGATTTATTTATTTATTAAGGCCATAGCCCCATACGAAGAGAGCAATGGACAACATTACAGGAAAATCATCACAAACTGAGCAGTATCACAAGTCCTCACGAATCCAGCATGGAAACACTCAGATAACAATTGTTTCTCTTAACTAAAAAAAAAGCTGCACACGGAAAACTTTAAAAGCAGGGCACTGCAAAATAAAATGATGAACTTCATCACACAGAGAGAGAGAGAGAGGAGAGAGAGAGAGAGAGAGAGAGTTCACACGTTTGACATCTCCAGACACACTTTCCATCTAGGCCAGCGATCCCCTGGGAACAAACCCTAACCCGACCACACCCTAAAGTTGATCGATCCGGGAGTGGCGTTGGAACGAAGGGACGGAGGGGAAAAGTTCGGAGTTGCGGAGAGTGAGGAGGAAAGAGAAGTGTGTGTGTGTGTGTGTGTGTGTGTGAAAAAGGCGGAAAATAGGAGAAGAGGGGGGGGGGGGGGGCGCGCATGGGGACAAAGGAGCGTGCTGGGAAGGAAAATGGGGGAAGAGGTGGGGAAAAGAGGGGGTGTGGAGCGAAATGGGGGGGGGGTGGGGGTGGGGTATAGATTGGGGTGGGATGGAAAAAGAAAGCGGGAGAGCGCAGTGTACATGATAATGAGATTTGGGTGGTAAGCCTACCCGTGGCCAAGGTTCGGGAGCCTCTCCCTGAGGATGACAGACGAGAGTTGAATGCAGTATGGGCTGGCCGTTGTGCAGACACTGGGAACACACCGGTTTGTCCACCCTCATCTGTTTTCACGGAGCGCAGGTTTGACGAGTGTTTGATCCAATCTCTGGACTCAAATTGCACGCCACTACAGTCTGTATCTCTCGGGCCTGGTTGACAAGGAAAGACACTGAAAAAAAATGGTTTCCAGACAACCTTCGTAAAGATTTCACTGAAATAAAATGTTACGCAATTCATGGAACTCAAAGCAGTAGCACCATTCTATCCTGCAATTAATTGTAGAGAACATTTTAAGGGCTCAAGAGATAGAAAGTGTGGACCATATGGATGCCACGAATTGACAAAGTTTCACCGACTGTTATTGGCATTCACAAGGTCTTTTTCATCAATCAACGCACGATACCGAACAATCACATCAAACCAACAGAGGATTTGTTTTGTTATTTATTCAAACCTGCAGCTGTTTTTACTTTTCCTTCCCATTAAGAAAAATTCGTTAGTGTCTACTGCACTTTGTGAGTTTTCGTAATTTATAAAAAAAAAAATAATAATAAAAAGTCCCTACACTTGTCTGTTCAACAAAAAGGGAAAGAAAAAGTTTCAAGCAGCAATAGTCTCGCCGGCAAACATGAACCTAGACAGCATCTTGTGCCTCTACTCCTCAGTGAACAATACAGCAGGAACAGGGCCCAGAGCAATGCAGGAATGAACCAGTTCATTGCGGGACGCTGAAGAACCTAAATCATTGATGCTTTTCGTCTCCACGGTCTGTGACACGGAGTAAATCCGTAGCTTTCTTTTCTTTTCTTCGATTCTTTTTTTCTTTCTTTTCCTTCTTTTTTTTTCTCTACCGA
>JADBJO010011776.1:37500-42500 GCA_016801955.1 Conus betulinus
TGTCGAGGTCCACGAGACTCGAGTGGAGCGGTCTGGTGAGCGATCACCCTCCGCCACAATGGAATGTGTCTGGTGATGCATCGACAGAGAGATGACCGCACTGACCTACTGGCGTCCACAAAGATCCGGACTGGAGCCTGCGCCACGAGCTTCTTCAGATCCTCGATAGCTCTTCCCCATTGCCGGATTCCTCAGATCCTCAATAGCTTTTTCCCATTGCCGGATTCCTCAGATCCTCGACAGCTTTTTTCCCATTGCCGGATTCCTCAGATCCTCGATAGCTTTTCCCCCATTGCTGTTGGCATCTGTTGGCAAGTACTGTCGTGTTTGTACAAGTCTGGGAGAGGCGCTCGGATAGAGCAGGTTCTGGACAACGCTCTCCACCTTCTCGCTTCCTGTGCCATAGAGTTTGTCCTTCACTGGATCACCATTTCATATGGGCACACAACAATAGCAGAGAGACATGTACAAACAAACAAGCAAACAAACAAACAAAGATATATTGACAAGTTATCTGTTCTCTGTGTATATTTCAGATCAAGAGAACTTTGCAAGTTACGGCAATTGTCTACGTTTCTTTTCACAAAAAAAGCTATCTCAGCCTCAAGCAGACCTCGAGATATGCAGGCAACTGCTGAGAGTCTTCTCATAGGAATCACGTAAGACTCGACTGAGTGGTTGGGTTATCCATAAACGAGTGGGCTTGTCTGTTTAAGTAAACTTAACATCAATTGCGCATTTACACGTAGTTGCAATCACACTGTGGCTATTGCGCTATATATCCCCCCCCCCCCTCCTCCCCACCTCTACTTTTGACGTTGCATGAAAAGGAACAGAGACTTCTTTGACCTTGCATGTGCACCATAGTCTTGCCAGAGACGGAAATACAGTAGAAAGTCTTCTTTTGACGTTGTATGAGCACCATAGTCTTGCCACTGACGGGAAGGCAGTAGAAAGTCTTCTTTTTGACGTTGCATGTTGACCATAGTCTTGCCACTGACGGGAAGGCAGTAGAAAGTCTTTTGACGCTGCACGCATACCATAGTCTTTTGCCAGTGTCAGGCCAATGTCGGGGGGAGGCAGTAGAAAGTCTTTTGACGCGCTGCACACCGTACGCACACCGTAGTCTTGCCAGTGTCGGGGGGGAGGCAGTAGTAGATCGTATTACAGGCCGGGGCAAGCACCTCTTTACGTCTATCGAGTGGAGAGGTAACGACTTTGAAGCTGATTCCGCGGTCTGCGGCCACACAGACCATATCAAAGCCAACTGAGCAATGATGATCCCCCATATCTTCTCGGACGAGCGGCGAAAATGGCACCTGCTGAACGCATGTGTCGATGGCTCGTGTTACGTGCGGTATTTTTTTTCCCCCTTTCTTGTCGATTATTCGTTTTTTTTTTTTTTTTTTTTTTTTTTTGTTTTTGATTATCAATTTTTTTTTGCGAAAGTGATATTAAAAAGATATAAGTAAGAGAGAGAGAGAGAGAGAGAGAGAGAGAGAGAGAGAGAGAGAGAGAGAGAGAGAGTGTGTGTGTGTGTGTGTGTGTGTGTGTGTGTGTGTGGATGGGTACGAGAGGTGTGGGAGTTTGTGCGTCAGTCGGTGTGTGTAAATGAGTATCTGTGCATACGTTCTTATATGTCTGCGTGAACGTGTTTTAGTATGTGTGCGTGTTTCTGTGCATGTGTGCGTCTAACCCCCCCCCCCCCCCCTCCCCTCTCTGCCTCTGTCTTTGTCTGTCTGCCTGTCTGTCTGTCTGTCTGTCTGTCTGTCTCTCTGTCTCTCTCTCTCTCTCTCTCTCTCTCTCTCTGTGTGTGACAGACAGATAGGTAGATAACTAGACGGACAGGTAGGTAGATAGACAGATAGATAGATAGACGGACAGATAGGTAGGTGGACAGACAGACAGAGCACACACTGAACAATTGAACAGTAGATGGAAACTCCTTCTTCTTCTACTTCATCATCGTCATCATCATCATCATCATCATCATCATCATCATCATCATCATCTTCTTCTTCTTCTTCTTCTTCTTCTTCTTCTTCTTCTTCACTTCATCATCATCATCATCATCATCTGCTTCTGCTTCTTCTTCTTCTTCTTCTTCTTCTTTCTTCTGCGTTTCTTGGTAGCACTGTGAAGTTCATATTTGCTTTATTTTTCTCGCACACTGTTTGGGATTGACTTCATGCAGTCCGGTGATCTCTGTGCATGTATAGAATTGTCGACACCCCTTTTGTACTCTCTGTATAATTCCCTTCGTCGATAACCAGACGCAAGAGAAAGACATTGCGATTCTCACGGCAATTCTGTCTTCTCCCTCCCCCCCCCCCCCCCCCCCCCCCCCCCCCCCCCCCTCTCCCCAAACCCCTCTCCCCCCCCCCCCCCCCCCCCCCCCCCCCCCCCCCGCCCTCTCTCTCTCCCTCTTCCTGTTCCTCAATTCATCCCTGCTTCCGACTCCATACCAAAACCACCCCCACGAGAATACCACGCGTGCTTACGCTCATCATTAAATTGAGTATGTCGACAACCAGACCACACGATTCACAAGATCACTGGTGTCCCGGGACAGATTACAGCCTTTATATCGCCACATTCCCTCTGTGCTGGGGTAACGGGTGAGCACAGCTCTGACAGCCCGCCGCGTGGTTCGGGGAAAGGAGATGCACACAGCGCATGCACTCCCATCCACAACTGGACGCTTTTCCAAGGCGTGGAAACGAAAGCAACATATCGTCATCCGTAAACGGACACGCCAATATCTACGGTGTAACCTCTCGCAAGCACCCCGGCCTCCGAACGACTCCCCGGAGGGTGAACAAGGGCACGTGCATAAACTCCCCCCACCCACATTACCACCCCTCCATCTGGGAATATTGGAATGGCTCTGGATGAGGTCACAAACTGTTCACTGGGGAGTTTTTAACTGTTCACGTGGGAGGGGTTTAGCTGTTTCACTGGGGAGTGGTTTAGCTGTTCACTGGGGAGTGGTGTAACTGGGGTAGTAGTTTAGCTGTTTACTGGGGAGTGGTTTAGCTGTTCACTGGGGAGTGGTGTAACTGGGGAGTAGTTTTTAGCTGTTCACTGGGGAGTGTTCTAACTGTTCACTGGGGAGTGGTGTAACTGGGGAGTAGTTTAGCTGTTTCACTGGGGAGTGTTCTACTGTTCACTGGGGAGTGGTGTAACTGGGGAGTAGAGTTTAGCTGTTTACTGGGGAGTGGTTTAGCTGTTCACTGGGGAGTGGTGTGGGGAGTAGTTTAGCTGTTCACTGGGGAGTGTTCTAACTGTTCACTGGGGAGTGGTGTAACTGGGGAGTAGTTTAGCTGTTCACTGGGGAGTGTTCTAACTGTTCACTGGGGAGTGTTCAAACTGTTCACTGGGAAGTGGTTATCTGTTCACTGGGAAGTGGTTATCTGTTCACTGGGAAGTGGTTATCTGTTCACTGGGGAGTGGGTTATCTGTTCACTGGGGAGTGGTTTAACTGTTCACTGGGGGAAGTGGTTTAGCTGTTCACTGGGGAGTGTTTAACTGTTCACTGGGGAGTGGTTTAACTGTTCACTGGGGAGTGGTTTTAACTGTTCACTGGGGGAGTGTTCTAACTGTTCACTGGGGAGTGATTTAATGATTCGCTGGGAAGTTTTGTAACTGCTCATCGAAGAGTGGTTTAAATTGGTCACAGGGGAGTGGTTCAACTGTTCACTAGGGAGTGCTTTAACTGCTCACTGGGGAATGTTCTAATTGTTCACTGGAGAGTATTTTAACTGCTCACTTGGGAGTGGTTTAACTGTTCACTGGGAGTGGGTTAACTGCTCACTGGGGAGTATTTTAACTGCTCATTGGGGAGTGGGTTAGCTGTTCACTGGGGAGTGGTTTAACGGTTCACTGGGGAGTGGTTTTAAACTGTTCACTGGGGAGTGGTTTAACTGTTCACTGGGGAGTGGTTTAACTGTTCACTGGGGAGTGGTGTAACTATTCACTGGGGCGTGGTTTAGCTGTTCACTGGGGAGTGTTTAGCTGTTCACTGGGGAGTGGATTAAACTGTTCATTGGGGAGTGGTTTGACTATTCACTGGGGAGTGGTTTAGCTGTTCACTGGGGAGAGGTTTAATGATTCGCTGGGAGTATTATAACTGCTCATCGGAGAGTGGTTTAACTGTTCACTGGGGAGTGGTTAACTGTTCACTGGGGGGTGTGGTTCAACTGTTCACTATGGAGTGGTTTAACTGCACACTGGAAAATGTTCTAATTGTTCACTGAGGAGTGGTTTTAACTGTTCACTGGGGAGTACGTTAACTGATCACTGGGGAGTGGTTTAATTGTTCACTGGGGAGTGGTTTAACTGTTCACTGGGGAGTGGTTTAATTGTTCACTGGGGCGTGGTTTAACTGTTCACCGGGGAGTGGTATAACGGCTCACTAGGGAGTGGTTGAACTGCTGACTAGGGAGTGGGGTTAGCTGTTCACTGGGGAGTGGTTTAACTTCACTGGGGAGTGGTTTAACTGTTCACTGGGGGGAGTGGTTTAACTGCGCACTGGGGAGTGTTTTAACTGTTCACGGGGGGAGAGTTGTAACTGTTCACTGGGAGTGGTTTAACTGTTCACTGGGGAGTGGTTTAGCTGTTCACGGGGGGAGTGGTTAACTGTTCACTGGGAGTGGTTTAACTGTTCACTGGGGAGTGGTTTAACTGTTCATTGGGAGAGTGGTTTAACTGTTCACCGGGGAGTAGTTTAGCTGTTCACAGGGGAGTAGTTTAACTGTTCTCTGGAGTAGTTTTTAACTGTTCACTGGGGAGTAGTTAACTGCTCACTGGGGAATGGTTTAACGGTTCACTGGGGAGTGGTCTTGGAAAAACGTGGGGGTGAGTTGTGACTCAGGACAGAATCAATCCCATCTTCAGTTCAGTTGCAATGTGACCTCATTGGCATAGTCTGTCGTTTGGCACACGTGGTTATCATTTTGAAAGATGGCAGTGGTTCTGGAACAACGTGAGTGGGAGGCCGG
>JADBJO010011776.1:45000-52500 GCA_016801955.1 Conus betulinus
TCTCAAACTTCTGGCACCAAGAGACATAAACTTTTGCCGGCACCCTGAAGAGTTATACCTCATCCCCCGCTCTTTAGGCGGACTATCTTCAGGCAGATTACTGAGCTCGTTTATTTGATTTAGCACGCATAAACGTTTGTGCCGGAGTAGACACCAGCCGGATAAGACTTACCCCGGAAGCACTTTCTGTGAAAGAAGAAGAAAGAAGACAGACAGACGGACAGACAGAAAGAAAGAAACGAAGAAGAAGAAGAAGAAAACAAAAGAAGAACAACAAGAACAAAAACAACAACGACAACAACAACAACAACAACAACAACAACAACAACATGACCTAGACACGGCTCGGCCCCTTAGCGTGTAAAGAGTTGAGGGCCGAAACACTCCTCTCTGAGGGTTTTCATCTCTGAAGATCTTCTACTGTCAGTCTCTCCCTACAGTTTCTTCCGACCTCAGCTGAACATGATATCAATCAGATGATTACAATCAGCTTTAAAAATGCATTGGGCCGGGCACGTTTTTCGCATTCGAGCTTTTCTGACATTGGTTATCATGGACGACCAGAAAGTTCCTCTGTAGTGATGCGTTTGTCGTCGTTCGTCCCGGGTCTTTTGGCTGAAGAAAATGCGCCGTACTCTTTGAATGGAGAGAGGTCATTGGTTTGTCGCTAGCAGAGAGCACAGAGAAGTCCAGTTCTGATGGGGCGTGTTAGCGAGCAGGTGGAGGTGGATGCCTCAGAAGAGGGTGTGGCATCTTGTACTGTGAGCATACAATACACGACGAAGTTCACAGAGCCGTCAAACATCATGTGAGTCACTGCAATGTCCAGTTGACCGCACTGATGGAGAAAAAAAAAGTTGGAGGGATATGGAAGTGCAACGAGAGAAACAGACTCTCCAAGACCCTTTTCCAAAGGATGGCACAGGGTATTGGAGAAGAAAGGGCGTGCAGAGAAGGTGGCGGACATACAACATTGCTGAGTGGACTGCAAAGGGCTTTGCCGGTGTCCAGACACTCTCTCGCCAGCGAGGTAGGTAAAGACAAGTGGACCAGACGCTATCGTTGCAGCTGTCACCACGGCGCTCGAGAGATGAGGGACTGCTGACTGGTCAGCTATGTTTCATCACAGTGTCCCCTCAGACAGATGACTGGGAACGTGGACATTCTCTTTCACTCGATATCATGACACAGATTATGGGAGATAGCATGAGTGGCATGAGTGTCAAGATCCCGCCGCCCAAATAAACCGTAAAGAAAATTAATTTTAAGAAGAATTCAAAGTAAATCCACCAGTTAACAGGGACAAACAAATTGCCAAACGAAACACGACGTCTTTTGACCTCAGAAATCTTCTTCCGGCGTAGAAAAAAGAAAAAAAAAGAAGCGCAGTGGCTAGCAACTATTCTGGTCTAGAAGATATTTACTGCAAATCCTCTGTCCGTGTCTCTTCGAAGTGTCGGCTGTAAAACTACGTTACAAATACGTAGAGACTTCAGAACCTGGGAAGCACAGACCATCTAGTGAGCGTAAAAAAAACTTGTAAATCAGGTAAGTTCCGTAAAACTGAAGTGACTATGAGGAGAGAACCCTTACGTTGTCAGCGCTTTGATGGGACCCTTACGTTGTCAGCGCTTTGATGGACCCTTACGTTGTCAGCGCTTTGATGGACCCTTACGTTGTCAGCGCTTTGATGGACGTCAGTTTGTGAAACTTTGTAAAAGTCTTCTTTTAAATGGACGGAGATGAAGGTGGAGGCTTAAAGAATATCAACGCTCATCCTCCCCCAGCCCCCCCCCCCCCCCCCCCCCCCTCCCCTTCGTCTGTGCTAATACGATGGTAGAGTGTTATATTATGTTGAAGTTGAAGTTTTTCTGTTTTTTTCTTAACCATTTCTCTCCCTCCTTCTCTTGTCCCTCTTTCCATTCCGACTCTCGAGGGAAGCAGGTTGATAAACTTCTGTCTGTCTGTCTCTGTCTCTCTGTCTGTCTGTCTGTCTCTCTGTTCCTTTCTTTTCATCCCCTCCCTTCGTCTTCTTCTTCCTCCGAGTCCCTATGCACGTCTCTTGCCTTCTCTCCCACGCACCCTCATTTTGTGTGTGTGCGTGCGTGCGTGCGTGCGTGCGTGCGTGCGTGTGTGTGTGTGTGTGTGTGTGTGTGTGTGTGTGTGTAGGTCCCTATATCAGCTCTCAACATGAGTACATCATCCCACAGTCCTCGGAGTTCATAAACCTTGACGATGTCACGGCCAGACCATTTCATGAGCGTGGCTGTCTGTCTGTCTGCCATTCCTTCCCCATCCCCCGCATTCACGCGTGACTGTAGCACCTGTCGGCAGTGGGGTATTTATTGCCGCGCGTGCACGATTCTGACAGCGCTGGGATTGCTGTCCACAACGTGAGTGGAGCTATCAGGGTTACAGCAGGGTCAGCTGTCCACGCAGTTCCTCTGGTACCCACTCCAGCTCCACAGGAAAATAAAAGCCGTTCCATCAACCGAACATATGGTTCAAATGTCATAAGTGTAGATGCAATCTATGATCTTGGTTGTGTTTGGATCATTCAAGGAGAGAGCGACCGACAGAGAGATAGGGGGAGAGACAGAGAGGGGGAGAGAGAGAGAGAGAGAGAGAGAGAGAGAGAAGAGAGAGAGAGAGAGAGAGAGAGAGAGAGAGAGAGACAGGAGAGACAGACAGACAGACAGACAGACAGAGGACAGAGACAGAGAGAGAGAGAGAGAGAGAGAGAGAGAGAGAGAGAGAGACAGAGAGAGAGAGACAGAGACAGAGAGAAGCAAGAAAAGAAAGAAGTAGTAGTAAGAAAAAAGGAACGAGAGAGAAAGAGAGACAGACAGAGACAGAGACACACACAGAGAGAGAGAGAGAGAGAGAGAGAGAGAGAGAGAGAGAGAGAGAGAGAGAGAGAGACAGAGAGAGAGACAGAGAGAAAGTCGTCAGCACAATCATAATCTTACAATTCTTACAATAAAACTCTCTCTCTCTCTCTCTCTCTCTCTCTCTCTCTCTCTCTCTCTCTCTCTCTCTCTCTCTCTCCTTTTTTCATTCTTAACGTCATCATGAGATAGGCGTTACAGACTGTTGACAGCTTTTACTGTACATAAACTCTAGGACGCTTTAAACTGCACTAAAGGAGGAAAGCAAACTCATGTCGGTACAAAACACCTCCATATCTCTGGAGCGTCATGTGGCTGCACATCCAAAATCAATGCGCTTAGGCTTTGCTTAAGGTTTCGAGTATTTATAGGCTGGTGCAATTAGATTGCTTTGAGATTTTTTTTTTTTTTATTGTGTCTGAAAGTTGATTCTCTTCGTTTTATTTGATATGACCATCAAGGTAAAGCTAGATACTACCAAGCAGACAGATTAAAATCAAAGGGAAAGGAACTATTTGAGGGTTTTCAGCTGGCGCAGACAGGGTCACGGCTGAGTGCAAAGGCCTGAAATGTGACGCCAATACGGGGAAGGTCATGTATTTGAAGACTGTTTGTGATTTCATGTTTGAAAATCTCACAAAACAAGGGAATTAACTGGTGGGAATTAACATTAAATGCTGGTTCAAATTTACGATAGGCCTGAAATCGCTCACACGGATTATGTAGTATTTTAGGACAAAGTCCTAACTGTGGCATGTGGCCTTTTTCACCATCTCCCTCTCTTCACCTCTCCCTCTCCCCTCTCCGGTCTGTAAGGTCATAAACTTCATGTTACCAGGTCGTCCATCTTTCTCTGGGACCCCAGACAGAGATGGGTACGGCACTTTGGACAACATTGTCTTCGTCTTCGATGTGGATATCCAACCAATCCCCCCCCCCCCCCTCCCCTCCTCATCCCACACCCGATCCACCATTCTGTCCTCTTGCTTCCACCCCGCCCTCTTCTCTTCGGTTCGACTGGATGGTTGACTTCATTTGCCTCCAACATCAAGGTCACGTAGTGGTGGACTGCATTTACCTCCAACATCAGTGTCACATAGTGGTTGACTTCATATGCCTCCAACATAAAAGTCATGTGTGGGTTGACTTCATTTGCCTCCAACATCAGTGTCACGCAGTGGCTGACTTCATATGCCTCCAACATTAAAGTCACGTAGTGGTTGACTTCATTTGCCTCAAAAATCAATGTCTCATAGTTATGTCATGTGTCGTTCTGTTGTTCTCTTCAGGTTACTTGAGGAGGAGGAGGAAGATGAGGAGGAAGAGGAGGAGGAGGAGGAGAAGGAGGAGGCCATTGGGAGGAGAAGGAGAGGAGGTACACGAAACGGAGAAGAAAGATGAAAAAGAAAAGCAGAAAACAGGAGACGATTGAGAAGAAGAAGAAGAAGAAGAAGAAAGAAGAAAGAGAAGAGAGAGAGAGAGAGAGAGAGAGAGAGAGAGAGAGAGAGAGAGAGAGAGAGAGAGATTTCTATTTCAATACAAAAAACTGGCATTTATAAGCAATATTTATCGTCATTGACCTACAAAGAATCTAAACTTGTTTTTGGCCACTTTTCCTGTATTAATCTCTGTATAAATCTTCTCTCTCTCTCTCTCTCTCTCTCTCTCTCTCTCTCTCTCTCTCTCTCTCTCTCTCTCTCTCATGTAAAGATTCTCTTATAAACCAGACGAAGGAGGAGGCGCCGATATTGGTCAAACTATCGGTAAACGGTCAGACAAGGTCAGCCATATCCTGGCCCCGACTCCAACGCCGTTCCCGTAACCCCCTCCCCCCCCCCCCACCCCTCCTTTACCTACACCTACCTTTCAGCCACTGTCAGTATCGATTGCTCGCCCAGACTGTGTAGGATTAGGAAACCAGTCTGGCGGGCGGGAAACGCCGGAAGCAGAACCGTACAGTTCCTTTCTTTTTTCTCGTATTCTGACTGGTCACTGAGAACAATCCACGCCGCTCATTCTGTTGCTCTCCCCCCCTCCTCCTCTCCCCCTTCAAGCCACTATATCCATCCCTATCTAGCAGTGTTTTATTTGCGCCACAGATCTACCGAACTGTAACAGGAAGCTGTCGTGAGGTCACCCACCAGTGTTTTATTTGCGCCTCAGATCTACCGAACTGTAACAGGAAGCTGTCGTGAGGTCACCCACCGGAGGAGACGCTGGCTACTCTGTTGCTGGATTTGTGGAGGAGCTCTGTGGAGACGAGCAGTGGGAGGGGTGGGATAGAGGGTGGGGCTTGGGAAGGAGGGTGGAAAGGGTGGTGGTGCTGCCTGTGATATCTGGTTTCCTTGATTTTCCCCCAGGAAAGCAATTTGGATCCTTAAAAAAAAGTCATCAATACCGTTTCCTCATGAAATCATTTATGGCCATCGTTTTCTTAAACAATCACACTTCCTCGTGAGAATGTTGCAGTGCTAACTGATTTCCCTGTTATCGCTGTATTCCCTAGAACACCAGAAAAGTTCTCCTCGTGAAAACAGCGATGGGAACTGATTTCCCTGCTAGCTCGTGCTACTCTGAACACTCAAACCGTTGTTCTTTGACACTTCAGTCGGGGGATGACGCCGACTTAGGAGATCAACAAGACGTGGCTTTGATCTCTCGTTGACTGTGTCCTGACAGAGAAAGGCCGACTCTGTTCACAAGTGACCAATCCTCACCCTCAGCAGAGGATTAACAAATCAATATTGACATGACCAAAGCGACGATCCCTACAGCAGAGGATTAGCAAATCAATATTGACATGACCAAGCGCGACGATCCCTACAGCAGAGGATTAGCAAATCAATATTGACATGACCAAAGCGACGATCCCTACAGCAGAGGATTAGCAAATCAATATCGACATGACCAAAGGAACGATCCCTACAGCAGAGGATTGACAAATCATACTGACATGACCAAAGGAACGATCCCTAAAGCAGAGGATTGACAAATCAATATTGACATGACCAAAGCGACTATCCCTAAAGCAAAGAGCGGTCCTTTCATTCGCTCTCTGACGGAATCTCAAAGCAGCTTCTATTCACCTCCTTCAACCCCCCTAGCACCCTGAAGACTGACAGTTTGTGAACTCGACAGTTCAGAAAAACATGGCGCAGCGCAGCTGATCTATAACAGTTGGGGATTCTGGAATGTTTGAGAATCATGATGTTGTTCAGCCAGTCGAAATGTATGGGAGTTTTCTGAAGGATCGGAAACCAAGGCGTATTACAGCCAGTCAAAGGGCTCAGACCATACAGGAATCAGTTTCTGGGAGTTTGTACTTTCAGCACTTTTCTGTGGTACTAAAGAGATCCCAATTATGACTACACAGCTTATACGCACGCACGTCATTTGGTGAACCAACGTCAAGTGAAGGTTAACACGACACGAAATGCGAAGATGTAGATCTGAATCGACATAAGTTCAACCAATTCGTTTGCAATACCTCTGCTTTTCTGTTGACGGGCGACAGGCCCTGTTTTCCCTTCCCTGGAGGAAAAAGGACAGATCACTTTGTACAGGTTTTCCTTGGAGGGAAAAAGGGCAGATGACTTAGTACAGGTTTTCCCTGGAGGAAAAAGGGCAGATCACTTAGTACAGGTTTTCCCTGGAGGAAAAAGGGCAGATCACCTAGTACAGGTTTCCCCTGGAGGGAAAAGGGCAGATCACTTAGTACACAGGTTTTCCCAGGAGGAAAAAGGGCAGATCACTTAGTACAGGCTTATGAAGTTAGTTTGCTTCCATACACGACAGTCTCCATGGACCCACTGACACTGAAGACTTTGAGATGTCATCACTATGGTAGATAACCAACAAACAGGGAAACTCTTGCTCCCATGCTGAAAGCATAACACACCCTAACTCCAAACGAATGCTGCTGACGATTCAAATCGCCTGCCAGAAATGCCAACACACATAGAACTGAGAATGGAGAAGGAGACAGTAAACAATGAACATGAAGACCAGGAATCAAGGGGAGTTTCCTTGTTTGTTCTGTGTGCTGTGTGTTGGCATTTCTTTCTGCTAGGCAATTTGTGTCGTAAACATCATTCGCTTGGAGTTATGGGCATGTAATTCTTTCCTTCTCGTTCATCATGTACTCTTTACTATTCCCTGCCTCATTCACGTTTTCCTTTCATCGTTACGAGCATGCATGTGAAGTGCAAATGGACACTGAGTTCAAGAAGAGTGCAAAATAACATGATGATGCCACACTATTTGGGGCCTTGTAATGTACATTTCATTGATCTTACTCATCAGTAGTCATGAGGATGATGACCTGGTACTAAGTTCTACCCTCGTCCGACACTACACAGCAGGGTCTGTGTCTGGCCTTACCTTTCAATCAGGCATCAACCAGGCCCAAGAAATACAAACACCTGTGGTGTTGGTCGCTGAAGCTCAGTAACTCTCTTGCAGTGGCATCGATAACGTCGATGAAATGCGACTTAGGGCTTCAAGTCTGTGCACTGGAACTAATACCATGTTCAACTATTCTGGTCTGGAGCCATTCGGGGAGATACAATCCCCTGCTGCTGTACGTTTAGCTGGAGCGGAACCCGCCACATTC
>JADBJO010011776.1:55000-60000 GCA_016801955.1 Conus betulinus
GTCTGTGCGCTCAGCAGATGCAACAATCAACTTAAAGCTGTCTGTGCGCTCAGCAGATGCAACAATCAACTTAAAGCTGTTCGTGCGCTCAGCAGATGCAACAATCAACTTAAAGCTGTCTGTGCGCTCAGCAGATGCAACAATCAACTTAAAGCTGTTTGTGCGCTCAGCAGATGCAACAATCAACTTAAAGCTGTCTGTGCGCTCAGCAGATGCAACAATCAACTTAAAGCTGTTTGTGCGCTCAGTAGATGCAACAATCAACTTAAAGCTGTCTGTGCGCTCAGTAGATGCAACAATCAACTTAAAGCTGTCTGTGCGCTCAGCAGATGCAACAATTAACTTAAAGCTGTTTGTGCGTTCTTCAAGACAGCTGTTAGCAGTCTAGGACATTGGGCAGCTGAGAAACATAATTTTTCGTCCCCCCCCTCTCCCCCCCGTCCCCCCCCCCCCCCCCCCCCCCCATCCCCCCCCCCCCCCCCCCCCCCCCCCCCCCCCCCCCCCCCCCAATACAATCTCACAAATTATATCATGACTTTACGATTAATGGCTGATTAGTTACATGTCGTAAACTGATGAGAAGAACGTGAACGTAATGACAAACAGGGGTGGGGTTTTGGGTTAACAAATAGGGAAATATTCCATGATGTTAATTACTGACCTAATACTGACCACAACTTGTGAATTTGTGAATGGGTTAAACGAAAATGAAAATTTGCATAGCACTGTGTAAGTCTTGCCTGCACGCACACACACCAAACAGAGATCTATTCAAATTCGGTTGAAGTCTCCAAGTCTTCATTGTGGTGGTGTTAATATGTTATTCCCCAACGCCATTTTCGCTTATATCAGCTGGTTTTAGCGTTACGTCTAAGTCTGTCTGACTGTTTCTCTTTTGTCGGCTCTTCATTTCTGGTGGCACTGGTGTTGGCGTTAGAGTTCTATTTCACTCAGAGCATACTGTGCTGTTGAAACCATTCTTGACTACAGCAGTGTATACAGGTTCGTCTGTTCCTCCTCCCCCTCCCCCCTCCCCACACAAATCTATCCTCTTCCTCAGAGTCTTTTCCATCGTTTACTCCCCCCCCCCCTGTTCACACCACTTTTGTCTACTACCTGTTTTCTCTCCATGCCCTCTGTCCCCTCCTCCACCCACTCATGCCCTGTCTTCTCTATTCTTTATTCACTGTGACCATCACCTTCTTCTGTTCTGTCCTCTGTTGTCTATTTCACTGTGACCATCACCTTCGTCTGTTCTGTCCTCTGTTGTCTATTTCACTGTGACCATCACCTTCGTCTGTTCTGTCCTCTGTTGTCTATTTCACTGTGACCATCACCTTCGTCTGTTCTGTCCCTCTGTTGTCTATTTCACTGTGACCATCACCTTCGTCTGTTCTGTCCTCTGTGGTCTATTTCAAAAATCGTTAACCAAGTTTTCCTTTTCCTTCGTCTTTCATTTCTATTCAACGTTCGCTCATTATCCTGTTCCTTTTTTTTTCAATCCTCCATCTCTCCTATTCTTTTTTTTTTTCACGTTCTTTCCATCTTTCTTTTCCACCCCCTTTTCCCCTTCTGCCGCCTCCATCCCATTTTTCGTCTTCATTTTTTTTTTCTGTCATTTTTCCCATTTCGTCATCTGTCACTGTCCATCTTTCATGTTCTTTCATCTTTCATTTGTTTTATCTTTCTTTTACCTCCATCTCTTTTGTCTGTCCTAGTCCTTCATCTTTAACTTCTCTTCATCTTCCCTTCCCTCTTATTTTTCTCTTCTTCCATCTTTTCATGTTTTCTTCACCTTTCCTTTCTCTCTCTCTCTTTACTTTCCTTTCATGTTTCCTGTCCATTTCTTTCTCCCCACCCCCTTTCCCTTCAGCTTTCTTCTTCTTTTCTTTCACGTCATTTTTCTCCTCTTCATCTTTCCCTTCCCTTTTCGTTTGCCCCCCCCCCCTCCCCACCCCTCCCATCTCTCTTTCCCCTTCGTTTCCCCTTTTTTCTTCATTATTTTCTTTTCAGTTCATCTTCCTTTTTTTTTTTTTACGTGTTGTCTTTCCCTTCATGTTATCTCCTCTTCCTCTTTCTTTTCTTTCGTCTGCCCTTCCTCCCACTTCTCAGTCAATCTTTCTTTTCCACGTAGGTTTCCTTGGTCTTCATCTTTTTTCCTGATTATCTTTCCCTTCCTCTTTCTATCTTCCTTTCCTTCATCTTTACTCAAGCTTCACCAATCAATTCTCCTTGATCTTTCGTTTTCCTTTACTTCGCTTTTCTCTCCATCATTTCCCTACCTCCTTCTTTCCCTTTGTTTTATATCCTCCTTTTCTCTTCATGTTCCCTTTCCCTTTATTTTGCTTTTGTTGTGATTGTTCCTTGTGTTGTCTTCACCATTCCTTTCATTCTAGCTATATGAGAAGCAAGCACTCGAGAAGATTACTCTTACCTCTGGACTTGGACCTCATTGGTTCTTTGGCCTCGTTCCTTTGATTCCTACATCAATGCCATCACATTCTTTCTTTGGCCTCGTTCCTTTGATTCCTACATCAATGCCATCACATTCTTTGGCCTCGTTCCTTTGATTCCTACATCAATGCCATCACATTCTTTGGCCTCGTTCCTTTGATTCCTACATCAATGCCATCATCAATGCCATCACATTCTTTGGCCTCGTTCCTTTGATTCCTACATCAATGCCATCACATGTTCCTTTGATTCCTACATCAATGCCATCACATTCTTTGGCCTCGTTCCTTTGATTTCAATGCCTCGTTCCTTTGATCCTCCTACATCAATGCCATCACATTCTTTGGCCTCGTTCCTTTGATTCCTACATCAATGCCATCACATCACATGTTCCTTTGATTCCTACATCAATGCCATCACATTCTTTGGCCTCGTTCCTTTGATTCCTACATCAATGCCATCACATGTTCCTTTGATTCCTACATCAATGCCATCACATTCTTTGGCCTCGTTCCTTTGATTCCTACATCAATGCCATCACATTCTTTGGCCTCGTTCCTTTGATTCCTACATCAATGCCATCACATGTCACTTTGCTCTTACATCAATGCTCAATTTGTGCATTTGATTTGGTGCCTTGATGAGTGCAATTGATGAGTGCAGCAAAAGGGACGCAAGGCTCATGAGGCTCATTCCTTTGATTCCTAAAGAAGCCAGAAGAAGAAGAAGAAGAAGAAGAACAAGAAGAAGAAGAGAGAAGAAGAATGCGTATAAACATGCGAAGAAGAAGAATGCAAAAAGAAAAATGCGAAGAAGAAGAATGCAAAGAAAAATGCGAAAAAGAAAAGGAATGCGAAGAGAAATTGAGAAGAAGAAGAATGCGAAGAAGAAAGAATGCGAAGAAGATGAATAATGCGAAAGAAAGAAGAATGCGAGAAGAAGAATGCGATGAAGAAGAATGCAATGCAAGCAGAAGAATGCGAGAAGGTGAAAGCGAAAAAGAAGAAGAAGAAGAAGAAGAAGAAGAAGAAAAAAGAAGAAGAAGAAGAAGAAGAAGAAGAAGAGAAGATGAATGAGGATGGACTGTGTAATACACTGTCCATGTAATTATCGCTGCTATAGTTTTTTTTCCCTTTCCAAACTGCTCCCTGCGGCCAACCAGACACAGTTTTTTCCATCATGTTCGTTGTGGCTGGCACCCTGCGCCAGAGGCCCTCTGACGTCACTGTGGCTCATGCACAGCCCACATGAATCCTCCTGACACTGTATCAAGACACCGGGAGAGAGAGAGAGAGAACAGGCTGATAGACAGATACAGACAGATCAATTGATGTAGACAACAGGCTGATAGACAGATACAGACAGATCAATTGATGTAGACAACAGGCTGATAGACAGGTACAGACAGATCAATTGAATGTAGACAACAGGCTGATAGACAGATACAGACAGATCAATTGATGTAGACAACAGGCTGACGGAAAGATGAGACAGATCAATTGATGTAGACAACAGGCTGATAGACAGATACAGACAGATCAATTGATGTAGACAACAGGCTGATAGAGAGATACAGACAGATCAATTGATGTAGACAACAGGCTGATAGAGAGATACAGACAGATCAATTGATGTAGACAACAGGCTGATAGACAGATACAGACAGATCAATTGATGTAGACAACAGGCTGACGGAAAGATACAGACAGATCAATTGATGTAGACAACAGGCTGACGGAAAGATACAGACAGATCAATTGATGTAGACAACAGGCTGATAGACAGATACAGACAGATCAATTGATGTAGACAACAGGCTGATAGACAGATACAGACAGATCAATTGATGTAGACAACAAGCTGATAGACAGATACAGACAGATCAATTGATGTAGACAACAGGCTGACGGAATGATACAGACAGATCAATTGATGTAAACAACAGACTGATAGACAGATACAGACAGATCAATTGATGTAGACAACAGGCTGATAGACAGATACAGACAGATCAATTGATGTAGACAACAGGCTGACGGAAAGATACAGACAGATCAATTGATGTAAACAACAGGCTGATAGAAAGATACAGACTGATCAATTGATGTAGACAACAGGCTGATAGACAGATCAATTGATGTAGACAACAGGCTGATAGAAAGGTACAGTCAGACAGATCAATTGATGTAGACAACAGGCTGATAGAAAGATACAGACAGATCAACTGATGTAGACAAAAGGCTGATAGACAGATACAGACAGATCAATTGATGCAGACACAGGCTGTAGACAATCCTCTCCGGTTGATGGTGAAAAGGAAAAGAGAGAAAAAGAAAAAAAAGGGGAGGGAGTGTGGGGAAGATGTAGGGGGGGGGAGGGACTCAATGCACCATGTATTTTGGGCAATGAGGCTGTTAGCCTGGCTTCTAACTGTGACGTCCAAAGGGCAATCTTTACCAAAAGGGCAATCTTTACCAAAAGGGCATTCTTTACCAAAAGGGCAATCTTTATTACCAAAAGGGCATTCTTTACCAAAAGGGCAATCT
>JADBJO010011777.1:0-17500 GCA_016801955.1 Conus betulinus
AGCGACAAGTATGTTTTTGATTCTGAGTCTGTGACTACTTTTCTAATGTCGAATCCAGAATCCAGACATATATTCTTATTTGCTTTTTATGTGGGTTTTCTATCTTCTTATTTTAAAGGCCATCACTTCCATGATAATGCTTTTCATGAGGGTTCTCTTTTTTCTTATTTTAAAGCCATCACTTCAATCATAATGCTTTTTATGTGGGTTTTCTATCTTCTGCTTTTAGAGGCCATTAGTTCAAGCATAATGCTTTAAAATGTGGGTTTTCTGTCTTCTTATTTTAAAGGCCATTTGTTCAGGCATAATGCCTATGTGGGTTTTATCTCTTTTTATTTTAAAGGTCATCATGTCAAGCAAAATCCTATGTGGGTTTTCAGTCTTCTCATTTCAAGAGTCATCACTTCAAGCATAATGCTTTGTATGTGGGTTTTCTATCTTCTCAGTTTAAAGGCCATTAGTTAAAGGTTTTCTGTGTCTTCTCATTTTAGAGGTATTAGTTCAGGCATAATGCTTTTTTATCTGGGTTTTCTGTCTTCTTACTTTAAAGGCCATTAGTTCAAGCATGATGCTTTTTATGTGGGGTTATCTTACTTTCAAGGCCATTAGTTCAAGCATGATGCTTTTTATGTGGGTTTTCTGTCTTATTATTTTAAAGGCCATTACTTCAAGCATAATGCTTTTTTATATGGGTTTTCAACCTCCTTATTGTTAAGGCCATCGCTGAAGCACAATGCTTTTTATATCAGCGGGAGATTTATGAGGTGGGAAAGGAAGGAGGAAGGGGTGGGGGGCAGAGATGAAAAAAAAAAGGGGGTAGCCAGTACAGATTTTGTGTCGGTGTAGAATTTGAGATTGAAGCATGTGGTCTGTGCATGTGTACAATATGCACTCATTCTGAACTTACTTCCTTCTTTCCCCTTGTGAAAGCTAGCATGCTTGGCAGACTCTTCTTGTTAAGTTCTCCCCCCCTCCCTATTCACTTAATCTTTGCCCTATTCTTTCTTTCTCAGTCTTCTTCCCCCTCCATCCCTCTGTACTTCAGATTTTCTTGCGTATTCTTTCTGATCTTTCATGAACTGAATCTTTCCCTTTGCTCTTCCTCCAAGGAAAATCGTTACTTTATATTTTCTTTCTTGCTTGTTCCAACCTCTCTTCAACCCCCCCCCTATCTGTCTCGCATGAGCATAGTCTTCAACATAACTCTAGCCCAACATTAACAAGTCTGAATTACAAAAGATTTCCAGCACATCTGTTTTTACCACTTTTCTTTTTTTCTACCCTCAGTCCTGGTACTCTTAAAACACCTGTGTGGGATTCCTTCTACTATTCATGGATTTTTCAAAAATGGGAAGCTTTTATCATACTACTCCCTGTTTGGCGTCATATACTTATCGTGTCAGACCATAGCATCAGAACTTCTTCGCCTATGCTCCTCACTGGGGTTTGTCATCGACCCCTGCAAGTGCAAGCTCAGCCCCAGTCAGCTCTTCTCCTTCCTGGGCATGAGCTTCAACACGATTTCCATGCAGGTGTCCCCGACTCCAGAGAGGTCCACTCGTTTGCTGGACCTCATCTCCCGTCTCCGCCCTGCCTCCCACACGTCGGCAAGGACTCTGTCCTCCCTCTTGGGGATGATGGAGTCCCTGTTGTCCCACATTCCCCTAGGACGGGTCCCCAAGCGGCAACTCCAGAGGGAATTCTGCCGTCGCTGGTCCCAGACCTCCGACCGCTGGGATCAGACCATTCCTCTCGGACCCTGGTTCCTTTGGCCCACGGAGGAGTGGCTCAACCCCTCCACTCTCCTCCCCGGGGTTCCCATCTCCCTCCCCAGTCGGGCCCTGGAACTCTACACAGACGCCTCCAACTCGGGCTGGGGGGGCCCACTTGGAGAACAGGCATGCCTCCAGACTGTGGGATCCACAGACCTCCCTTCTCCACATCAACGTCCTGGAACTGGAAGTGGTCAGGCTAGCCCTCCTCCACTTCCAGGTCCAGGTCTCGCACCGATTTGTTCTCCTTCTCACGGACAACACCTCGATGGCTTGTTACGTCAACAAAGGGGGGGCACGCTCAATCAGCCTCTCCCTTCGGACAGAGGCTCTCCTGTGCTGGTGTCACACTCAGGGAATCACCCTTCGCGCCAGACACATAGCGGGGACGCACAACATCCTGGCAGACTCTCTCAGCCGCTCCAAGTCCGTCCTCCACACGGAGTGGACTCTCAGCCGAATCACTCTTTCAGTGGTGTGGGAACGTTTGGTTCAGACCCATGGTCGACCTGTTTGCCACCCGATTCAACCATCATCATATATTTTTTTGTGGGTTTAGTTTCACCAACTGAATCCCAAGAAAAAATGTATTTCAATATAGCAGCGATCATTTTTTTTCCCCTCGACCTACCTTGATACCTTCTTCAAAGCAGTAGTAGTGAGGAGTTTGGTTTGAGGAGCATTGGTCAATTGTGGTAATACGATCCTGAACACTGCTGAACAGAAAGCTTTTCCCTTTGAGGGTACCCATTTTGACCGCTTATTAAAAAAAAAAAAAAAAAAAAAAAAAAAAAAAGTCAAACCACATACACACACAAAAACCAGTCCACAGATTTAATTTGCACAATTACACACTTTACACAAACAGAAAGCAACATGTATTTATTGTCAAAACTCTGCCCTCCCACCCCCCACCCCCTTCTCCTCCATATGAACAAAATACACATTGTTAAACTCTGTCATGCATCCAAAGACAAACTGGTTCTTTTGCTTCATGACTGTATGCTTTACAATCCATGAGGTCCTCAAGTCTGAACAAAGTGTGGAATAATGTCAGAAGGTTTATTTTCATCAAACTTTTATTTTCAACTCACAGCCAGTATCCACTCCTGGACTTCCTGGGTTTGAAAAGGACTAATATTTCCATACAGGTCTGAAATTTTCCTGTGCTTTTTGGTTCAAAGTAAACCCAAATGTCTTGAATATGCACCCCCCATCATAGTCTTCGATTTACTCTAGATTTTGTTCAGACGACTAAAATTTCACATTCATAATGAGTCAGAATACCAACAGGAAAACTTTTCTTTTCCTTCCTTCCCCCCAATGTTAAGACATGGAAAGGTGACTATGTTCCATCTGCTCCTGAATCCAGCCCTGATATGGCCCTTTGCGGTCGGCTGGGCTATAAGCAACATTATCTTATCTCTGCTCCTGAATCAAGGCACATTCCTTTAACTACAACACATACTTGCCATGCTTCAAACAGAATACAGCACATCATTAAAAACAAACCGAGAAAAAGGAACCAGTATCACTTTTATCGAAATGCATTTTACAAAGAAAATTTTGACTGCACACCAAAACAACAAACCCCACAGAGCACTGATTGATGAAAATCACATGATGAAACAAACATCCAAAAATTGCACACAAAATAAAATGTTAAGAAAATGGGTAAAAATTAAGTGTGTTATGTGGCACATTTCTTTATAGCTCTTAATTCATATAAAATCACATGTATATGTTTGTTTTAACCATAACCACCGTAACTGATTGTCGCTGAATTTACACGCTAAAGGGATACAATGCAAATATGATGTAAACTTTTCTATCACTTTTTTTCATATTGTCCTCAATTTTCTTCCTGCTACATTTTTCCATAGACAGTTCCCTTGGGTGAGGGCAAGATTAATGTCCCATCTGACTATGGTCCTTGGCCCTCTGAGTGCCTCGTCGTATGTCATACATTGTTTATTTGGTATTGCCATATGCTTCCATATGCATCTCACAAAGTTTTCATCACAGGACTGCTCAACCAACATCAGATTCTAGATAGGAGTTTTACAAAAACACTCCAGACAACTGATTGTATTTCTTCAATATGCATGCTTTTTTTTTTTTTTTTTTTTTAATCAATTTTTCCATCATAATACCTAGCATTTTTTTTTCTCCTCCAAGTATCATGTTGACAACCACAATTCCGCTGATGCGTTAATTGTTGTATATTTTTTCTTTACCCAGCACACCGTAAGCAATTGCTTCTTGCTGCTTCAGGTAAAAAATTCATGTACACATCAATGATCCATGAAAAATGCTTAAACCAATGAGACCTGACTGCAGCACGATTGAATCCTGTTGGTCACTGGGTGCCCCCACCCCTGATGTCAGCCTTGGTCATGCCCTACCTGATCCAGGCCCTCTTAGACCTCTCATGTGTGAAATGGGTGGCTCTAATGGTTTGGGGTGCTGAGCTCAGTCTGCTGACTGACATGATGCGTCGATGTTTACTCTGAACTGGCACCAGAGGGGGAGGGTTGACAGGTGGAAACCCTCTATGGGGACATGGCGCAGGCCTTTTGTTCAATCAGGGCAGCTGCTGAGCACAAACTGTAGAATTAATGTGGTTTTTGACTCGGTTCTGTCTAGAAAGCTTGCTGACTGGCTTGTCTTACATTTACTGCTAACGCTTGCAGAACAGAGGGTTCAAACAGACATTTAGCTTTTGCTCTGGCATACAAGGATATCAAAGGGCAGCAACTCCTGGCACCCAACGGGTTCAGGACACAATGTTCACAGACAAGTTCGGGAGTATGTGGGAGCTCCCCATCTGCCCTGGGATCTCCACAGGTTAAGTACACACTGCTCATGGCAACTTCTTTGTCAGTTCTTCAGCTCACCAAAAGATCAGTCTCTAAACCTTTAGTCAAGGTAAAGCTAAAGAGAGACGACGGGCAGAGGGAATCTTACGGTAGAAAAATGACCACCTTGTGAATTCCTCTGTGAGCACATTCTCTCTTCCAGGCTGTTGCTTAACAGCACATTCAAGTACACAAGCATGCATTCTTTCAAGCACAGAATGCATGATACACATTTTCTCTAATTCTAAGCAGTTGCTTGAAGCCAGCCAACTGTTGTGACAGGGCCGTCTCCATATCCCTGGATCCACATACACAGGGTCATTTCTTGCTCTCCAACACAGAACATTTTTAACCAACCAGGAACAAAGATACACTCGTCTGCCACCTACCGTCACTATGCCAGGGCTATTACAATGAAAATCAAAGACAAAACAATGATACCATGGCAAATTATAAGTACGTATGAACAAATGGAACTGAACCGTCTGTTGTCCTGAAGCCACACGTCAACATTTTACACTACTCATCATCAAGGTTAAAAACCGCCGATATATAAAACCTGTACATAAAATTCACATGTTTTTCATCTCTTGGGCACAGACAGAAGAATCAGATGCAAGACAATGACAGGAAGTAGAGAAAGAAGAAACAGAAATGTCCAAATATTCGACATGATAAACAGTTGGTCCGACTACTACCACAGAACAATTTTTCCCCTTCCCCTCTCTTATAATTACAGGTCATACATACATTAACAACACAATAAACATAAAAAATAGTATCCAGCCTGTTCCTATGTAATGTGTTTCTATATGACTGATTTCCCTTTTTGCTATAACCATTTCCCATACTTCATAATTATTGCATTTAGATCAAATAAAACTACAATGACTTCAATGATTTATGGTGAAACCAGAATCTATCCTTTATCTGTACTGATTAAAGTGAGAATGATAAGGTTCTGGGCTAACTTAGTTGTTTCCTGATTCTAAGAAGTATTCAAACAAAGTATATAATATCTTACGTGAACTATACACAAAAGGAATTTTCGTTTCACCATGGCTTAGTTATGTTAAAAGCATTTTATTTGAAACTGGTTTTGATTGTGTTTGGGAATCTCATTCATTCACAAACAGAAGTAACTTATGTAAGTGTGTTTAAAAAGGAGTTGCAAAATAATTATGCTCGTGATTGGCGCAGTTCTCTTGAAAACAGCAACAAGTGTGTATTCTATAAAAGTGTAAAGACTGTCTTTGGAAAAGAACATTATATTTCTACCTTACCAGATATTTATGTTATATCTTTGCAAACTGAATTTGGAAGACACCATAATGTGTTCCAAGAGAATTGCATATTTGTCGTAACTGTGAAATGGGTGAAACTGGAGATGAATTTCATTGCATCATGGAATGTCCAAAATATAATGAACTTCGTGAAAAATTCATCCCTAAAAGATATCTAAAGCCAAAGTCTGTTTTCAACTTTAGTAATTTATTTCAAAAAGGAAGACGCATTTGTTTGAATATTAGTAAGGTCCTAAAAAATGGGAAGATTGTTTAATGAGATCATTACAGTTCACCAGAATTCAGCATTTCGCAACTATGTTCACACATCGTTCTGAGTGAGTTTCGTATTTCTCTTTGTTACATTTGTATCCTCCATGCCCCAACAGGGGTCAAAGTATTAAATTTGAGTTGAATTGAATTAATCCCATGGAGAAAGTATCAAGACGCCCAAGATGAAGAGCAAGATCATTATTAATTATGGCATAGAAGCCATGGCATGATTACTTAACTGTTCGTGACAAAAGCCCATAATTCGTAGGTCAGAGATACAAAAATTTTTGTTGATAAGACAACCAAGATTTCATTCCACCATCCTTTTCTAGGAGAAACTTTGTGACACTCATCCATCCAGTGCTGAGGCTCAATACCATCGCTCCATGTTCACACAGCAAACTGTCAATGTCATTACATGATAAATCTGCAGCAAAATCACTTTCCTCTTCTCCAATCCAGATCTGTCCAACTCTACCAAATAGAGCATTGAACTTGCCACCAAGTTATACTGGAATATATTTTGCACAAACAAAAAAAGTAAAGAAATAAAACTGAAACGATTCCGACAAAAAAAATATGCACTGCACTTTCCGTACAAACACTTAAAATAGGAAAACAACTGGTGCAGTTTCTGTCACTACAAAAGAAAGAGCTCTAGCAACAGCATACAAGAAAAGAAAATGCCAAGCATAGCAAGTCATTCCCATTTTTCTGTGCCGCTGATCTTATTTAGGCATGCTGGTAACTTTCAATCTGATGGAATATTTGACTTTGTATGCTTCATGCCATTTTCTTCTTTGTTTGTTTGTTTATTAAAGTAGACATGCGAAAAATGGTCTTGGGTTTGACTGGTATATCAATTTAACTCAAGGTATAAAATCGAAAAATACATTGCTTCCCTCAACATGAATGGTCCAAAGTTCAGGGGGAAAAAAGGTACACACTGGTGTATGAAAGAATCCCAAACATTTTCACAACTACTGCATTTCAGAATGATGTGCACTACCTTTGTGAAGATGGGTCTAAAAGGAAAGAGCCAAAATGTACACCTGAAACATCACGCTGTGAAAACAACAGAAAGTGAACCAAACAGTGCATTCTGGGTATGTGGGGAGAAAAAATATGAAGGACCTTGAACAACGTTATAAAATGACTATTTGAGGAACTGAGTAAAACAATAATATCTACTTTGACAGCCTGTGTTATAAAAAAGACTATTTGATTTTGAACGACTGAATAAAACAAAAATATCTACTTAGATCTCCTCTGGTGAAAGTTGCCATTTTTTTTAAGTCTTAATACAGGTTTTCCTTTTTTTTTTTCCTGTTGGCATCCAATCAAATCATGTTGCTTTAAGTCCTGCCAACCACAAAGGCCATATCAGGGCTGAAATCATGGCATGACTTTCAAAATTTTGGGATAAAATTGGAAAACAAGGGATAGAAAAAAGTTGCTTGACAGTGAATGGCACAGCAGAAAATAGCAACTGTAGTCTTCCGCTGTTCGCAAAATGAAAACAATGTAAGGAGAACAAGATTTCAACCCGTCAAAGCTTTCAAAATCAATCACAAGAAAACAAGAAGACACATCTCCTCCCGACCTTGCGGACGATTTACAAACACAATCACAGACAAAAGAATACCCTACTTCGCGATTTTTTTTCTTTTTTTTTTTAAAGTAAACGCATGACGCCTTTCCACACAGTAAAATTTGGATGCAGCACCTCTCCTAATGGTGCTGGAATGATGGAAATGTACATCCTGCGTCAAAAACATTGTGTCCAGGTAGGTGTGCTCTGTCACTCTTAAAAGACATTTTCTCGGGTATCTCAACGTGATACTACAAGTGGAGACTGACAAAAACATCATACAAAAAAATTTATAAAAAGTGATGATATCCTATTTTTACACATATCTATGCACATACATTAGGGTTTAAAACAGTGTGAGAATCGACTCGCACAAAGCCTAACCTGCAATTATTTTAAAAACCAAAATAAAAAAGAAAAACTGTTTTTAGTTTAAGCTTCTTTTAAAATTTTGCGTGGAATGTCTGTTGAAATAGGGACATTACTTAGTCTGCAAAATAGAGTAGGAAGATGGAAAAAAAAGCACACGCCGACTCTAAACATGATAGTCACCTTCGCAGTCCAGAGTTCTGGGACACAAGGCTGAAGTTCACCACAATGAATGAACTGGTCAGTAAAGCAAAGGGGAATCACTTTTTCTTTTTTTTTTTTTTTTTTTTTTTTTTTACATCACATGTGTTCCGATACTGAAAATGGTCACACTCCAAAAATCTCTTAAAAAAAACAATTATAAAAAAAAAAAAAATATATATATATATATATACACACACACACACACTAATTTGTGCAAGTATGTCCTGCACGTCCTAGCACCTGCGCTTCTACAAAGAAACCTATCATCCTGGAGAGTCTAAATCACACAAATGGGGGTATAGTAGACTTACAGCAACAAATTACTTTGAGACAAGTTATGAAAAGGGTCAGATAATCTACTGGATTGCTTCTCTGAGGTCTCATCACTATGTGGTCATGGAGGTATATGGTTTTGACTAAATTTCATCAACTCTTGTCACATTCACAAAAACTTCAAGTGTTTCTTGACTTTAAATACAAATCTGTCAGTCAATTAATTGTTAAGGAGTACACTCGCTCACTTGATGAAACCAGTCTGATCTCCCTTTCCTTGCACCAAATGACTGTGTCCAGCACATAAGGGTATGCTCTCTTTTTAAAAGGTATCGTCTGAGGGTGAAAGTGTCAACCATGGCAAAGCAAGGGTAACTTTCGGCACTTTAAAATGGATTCTCATTTCAGTTTAATCCATACTCCAGAATATTCTTGCTGGAGGTACGATTATGCCTCAGTTTTCTGGGAAAGGGTATGATTACAACTAGCTCTGAGCTGCATCTGAAATGGTATTCTTCTTTGCCACCATTAATGTCTGTCTATTGTGTTAAAAGCATTACGGTTCTCCATATTTAACTTAGACAGCGCAAAGGTTTCTTTCATATTTTACAGAATCTGAAAATGACCAGACAATCAAAAATGCTGAAAGTGTATGTTCCCAAAAAAAGGAACGGAACTGACTTGGTAATTTGTAATGATGCTGGGACAAACCCACCGAAATTATTTTAAAACATAATCACATGCACGCACGCATGCACACACACACACACACACACACACACACACACACACTTTAACAAATATGAAAAGCACTGATAAAAATTTGTAACTCCAGACGTAAACAAATGGCCAGACATCTAAAACTTCAGGCAGGTATAGATGTAAACTGTAGAGTACAAAGTTCCAGATACTGATGTTGCAAAAACAAAACCAGTTACAGCACACAAAGTCTGAGTGCAATCACACTCTGCAAAACATTACGACAAAAACAGAACAGCTACAAGTTACACACAATACCTACCATGAGGAATTACCCCTCAAATATATTTCTTCAATCTACTGCTATAGTATGTACTGCAATGATCTTTAGACAGAAGTTTCATATTTATGTGTTTATGTATTTACTGACTTTTCTTTCACGTCCCAATAATGAAATAATGCAACTGCTGCTGCGTTGTCTTTTCACTGGAACCATCTCAGACAGTTGCTTCAGAATAATGCAACCTGTAACAAAAGAAGATACAACATATTGAAAAGGTTCATGGAAACAAACCTTGTTTTTTCTTTAATTCAAAGTCTACAGTGTGTTTGTAGCTTCAATTTTTTTTTTTTCAAAGTCAGTCAACCACACAGGAGAAGAGAAATGCCTTGTGCCCTGGGTATGTCTACAGGACCAGTGCACTATCATCTTAACTGGATCTCCATTTTTTAATTACTCTCCATCAAGTGCAAGTCTCTCATGACCATTTCAAAAAGGTTTTACTGTGTCTCACCCTCTACCAGTTTTTGTCTTCCAAGACCCTTACTCTTTACCCCTCCATGAAATCTGTGAGTCGTGACAGACCCCATCATCCCATGTTGTGTAATCAAAAGGAGATCCAGTGAATTCATAGACTGCCCTCCCTTCCCCCACCCCCCTCTTCACCAGCAAGGTTAGGGGTTGACGTGGATCGCATGCTTGTCCTCACTGTCGGCGAAATCTTAATATCTGAGAGTGTTTTTTGTGAACCAATGAAGAGTTGAAACATTGTACTAATTCATTTACACATATCATCATCAACTGATAGATATCTTGTGCCCCATTTTGACTGATAAGAAATCTTGTTACCTCATTCTGGTATCTTTGAGAGAGAAAAAAAAATCAAGATAAACTGGAATTTGCCCCAGAGTTAGTTGAGAGTTTCTAATAGGTCAACATGCATGACAGAAAAGATCAATCTACCATTAGTAAGATCAATCTATCAAACACACTACAAGGCATGCATGACGGGTAAAAGGTATTTTTTAAAGTCAAGGTCAACATTACGTCACAGCAGTTTGTTGTGCATACTGTGATGATGTACATCATAACTTCGGCGTTTTATCTACATTATAATGCTCCCTGAAGGAGTGTTTTTAGGAGCTTCGTTTCAAAACTTACTACTTCTGCATACAATGTGATAGTTTTATAAAAACAAATGTAGATAACACGGTCTGCATGCGTCCACAGCATCTATAAACAAGTTTAGTATCCTAAAATCGACTGAATGAAAACTTGCCAATTTCATTTATGTCTACTTGCTGCAGATAATGTAATCTCTCTCTCTCTCTCTCTCTCTCTCTCTCTCTTGCACACACACACATACACACTTGCTCACACACACACACACTGTTATCATTTTTTTAAATTATTCATCATGAAAACTTGTTTCAAATGTTGTCTTTAACAGGTTAAACAACTCCATGCAACAGACAACACACCATGCCATACACAACTCTCACACTGCAAACCAAGCAAGAACAGCAAACACAACAGCTGGACGCAAGTCCTACAAAACAGCTTTGTTATCAGCACTCAGATTATTATGCACATCTTCCCCTCACAAAACAAACAACAAAAAGAAAACAAAACTGAGACAACAAAATCTAAGGAACAATAAATCGACAAATAAACACATAAATGATGTATAATCATATGTATAATGCACATATACACATCCATGCACATATACATGACAACATCTAAATCCATGCAACAAAACAAAATAAAAGCAAAGTGACAGTAGAAAGGTACTTGGCAAAGCATAGATCATCTCGACAGTCTCTCAACTTTCATCAAATTCTACCTAAGCTTCCAAACCCTGTAGAAATACCAGTAACTGCCCAAGGCCAACACAGAAGTATCTAGAATCTACACCAATTTTGAATAAAGATCCTTGACCACCTCCTTCTCCTACCCCCACCCCTCAATGCCCCCCTCCCCCCTCCCCACACAAACACACACCCTGTCCCACCTCTCCACCAGTGAACGTTTATTTGCTCGTTGGTACCCGTTGTAATCAGAATCTGCGCTAAGTGTCTAGATATTCATACATCTGAAATGCATGATTTTCCTTTCTTTTTTTTTTCTTCAGTTTTTTTTTTCCTTCCTTAGATGCATGCACCATATCTTGAGAAATTTAAAAAAAACAACAACAATGACATATCCTGCATCAGCCCCCTGAATTCATTCCTGGGTCACACTGTCTTTCCATCAATTTTTGTTAAAATCGGATTAAAAGTATTTGTGTACCACCATTTCCAAGCTATAAGCCCCTACTGTTTTTTTTTTTTTTTAGCTATATACCCCCCTGTTGTACTCTCCTGGCAACAGCCCCTTGGTGGACTTTTCCGATTTTTTTTTTTTTAGCACACCATACATTTATCTCCTGATCTGCAAGCTGACTGGTCAAACCAAAAACCAACAATTGCAGAAATTAAATTTGACCACTGTTCACCTGAAAAATGTTGCATGCATGAGACACACACAAAAGAGAGTCATTGATGAATGCTGAACATCATTTTTCAGTTGACCAATCATGTGACAGCATCACATGATCAAACAAAAATGCCGGAATCGAGAAGCAACAACACTTACGATGTGGACTGAAGATACTGATCTGGCTCATCAAAAGGCCAATCACACAACAGCAGAAGTCGATGGTACAACAGTGGCATCTTCAGGACTGTGAACTTTTCTGATGCAACAAGTCAAAGCGGTTGATGACTATCAATGGTTTCAAAAGCAGGCATAGTCTCGACAGTAGACGACACAGAGGTCACAGTGAGGACAAACACAGTTCGTTCATTGTTCAAGCCATCAGCTCCCACTGGAGAAAAAGCCATCAACAACAATCTGACGGTGTGTGCCCTGCCCTGGGCTGCCCTTTCCAATTCTCTCCAGGTGTATCCCGCTCTCTTCCTCTCTGCATCCAAGTCTCTCCTCCATGAATTCCTAGGTCTTCCCCTTCTCCTCTGTCCCTGTGGGTTCCAGCGCAGAGCAGCATGTTGCATAACGTCATCGATGGGCTTCCTCAGTGTGTGGTCTGTCCAACGCCATTGAGCACAAACACAGAGGAATAGGTAATGGAAGTCTGCAGACAACATGGCCAACATTGATGAAGAGTTCTTGAAATCCTTCGTGTCCGACTCTGTATAAGATGAGTCCTTCAGTGGTTTTAGGGCGACTAGGAACAGTCATGAAAAAGACTCTGAATAGCTGATTCATTTATTTTTTTCATCAGTGCATGAGTTACCCATTCTTGTTCGCTTGCCAGTTCATGACAGTAATACCACAGAATATGCAGGCTTTGTTTGCACTGTGTTCACCATTTTTAGTATCATTTTTTTTTTTACAGCCGTTTTCTTGCAGCTAACTGATTGGTTGTGGCCCTTGTACTCTTTTTTTCCCCCAAGTTAAAAAAAAACCACGTGGTTGCAGCTTAAATAATGATGCAGTTTATAGCCTGGAAACTATGGTTATCTTGCTGACAGACAGATGTACAAACCAACAGACACAGGTGAACAGAAGGTCTTGGTGGAGGTAACCACATGACATAGAACAAAATGAAGCACACTACACAAGGGCTGTCCCATCTGACAGCGACCCCACGCCACATTTTCAGTAATCACATCTACCAAACATTCCTGACTGTTTGCACCTAAATACACATCTGCACTAACACATCACATTCTCATTTGTATGTATGTAAATCATCATGCCAACTGCCTGAACCAAAAATCCAGCTGACATTGATGTATGGAGAGAAGATGGGAATCATAACTCCCAGTTTCTGAAATGTGTAAATGCTGAATAAATGATGGTCAGTAAATGAAAGGGTTGATGGAAGTGTGGTGTGTGTGTGTGGTGGGATGAGGAGAAGGCAGTGGGTGGGGGTGTACCAACAACCAATTTGTAACAGCTTCCATTCAAACAATTTTAGCGATATCAAAACATTCCCAAATTGTGCTCCCGTTTTCTTCCAGAAGATCCAGATGAAAATGCAGTTGTTCTGGAATAAACCTCCACAAACATTTTGAAGTTTTAATTTTCAAATTTCAGATGATTTTGCTGCTTTTTGTTTCCTTGGTTTGGTTTGGTTCAGTCTGGTATTGTCTTGTTTCATGAGTTTGCTTTTTCCTGAGGGAACAAAATCATTCTATGAATCTGCTGACATGAATATGATAAAAATCTGGGAAGTGGTAACAATCAGCATGCCTTTTAACTGCAATTCTACACTACTGTCCGGAGTTGGGGGGTTAGACTGTGACAGCATGCATTACCGACACTAGTTGTACACCACATACAGAAGAGACTAGTACCTGCATTCAAAGTATTCGCTTCACAAACTTATTCTCTGAAAAAACAACACACAAAAATTAAGCAAACCATCACAAGCTTCCTATCAAACTGTGTAACAGTGAAGGTTATACTACTGACACACACATACATCATTACTTAATTTGTTTAACTACCAGCAAAATGCACAAAGATCAGCCACATGCTACACCAACCCTTCCACAAGGAGGGAATGCTAAATCCCTGAAAGGGGACATAATCATAGAAATTGAACTCCAAATTAACCTGCAAAACTGCCACGAACGGGCAGATGTGGGCTAAACTATGAAATAAAAATGAAAAGACTGATCTGCCACTTCATGACCGATGAAGACATTTCCCATCAGATCACAGCTGATGATACTGTCCGTGCATGTACAACGCACCAATCTTGAAAAAGAAAAAAAAAAAAAAAAAAACCCTCTTCAAAGACAGGGAAAGAGAGAGACAAAAAAATCTTGAGACAGAAACCAAAACAAAAGCAAGCCTGTCACCAACGCTTTAAATGCCCACCCATGAAAAAAAACACTAAAACAAGAAATAAGACTGAAATAATTCAAAGGAACACAATAAGCAACAGAAAATACTAAAGCAAATTTCTTGAAAAAAAAAGCACTTTCATAATAGATAAACAAAAAAGGAAAGATTTTCTTAAAGAAAAAAGGGGGTGAAAGAAGAAATACCACAGATTTCCCTTCTCAGAGAGAACTAAGCATCAAATTCCCAGCCTCACACTAACTGTGAAGGCAAGTGTCTGTTCCACACCCCTCAGCACCAAGCCCTCTTCCCGCCTTGTGACCACGACAGGCTTCACCTCTACTATTCTTTACCTGGGCAGCACAGTCTTCCCAACAGTCTACACAGCGGACAGGAATGTAACCAGATTCATGTGTTAATCATCACAGTCTTCCAACAATCTACACAGCAGACAGGAATGTAACCAGATTCATGTGTTAATCATCACAGTCTTCCCAACATTCTACACAGCAGACAGGAATGTAACAAGACTCAAGTGTTAATCATCACAGTCTTCCCAACATTCTACACAGCAGACAGGAATGTAACAAGACTCAAGTGTTAATCATCACAGTCTTCCCAACATTCTACACACAGCAGACAGGAATGTAACCAGATTCACAAGTCAATCATCATGGCCCAGCCAGCCATACACAGCCTGGTCAGCACTGTCTAACTCGCACAAGACAAAACATTACAGTACAAACAAGTCAGGCTATCAAACAGCAAAAAATCCCGAAGAAGAAGCAAACACTGTAAGTGGTAATGACAAAGAGGATGAACCACTGACAGTAAGATGCTAGGCACACAAAAATTAGGCTGTGCTGCACTCCCCTTGATTTTTTGGGTCCCAGACTAAAAAAAAAGTAACGGTAATGGTGAACACTGAAATGTTAGCAACCAGGTCAAGGCCATTACACCTGGTACCCAATCAATATCCTCACCCAATTTTCTCTTTTGTTTTTTTGTTTTCTAATCCCATCTCATATGCTCTCTCTTCACCAGCATTAATCTCTCCCCACTCATTCAAAGCTGCACCTAGCCTCATCCTATCCCAGTGCCAACCATCTACAGACAGCTAACCTGTATTAGGCCCGAAGGCCACCCACTGAAGGAGATCCTGCATTGCCTATCTGTCTGGCAGAGATCAGTTATGCCTGTTTTGATTAATAATAATAATAATAATGAATACTTATATAGCCCCTATTCTCAGCTAGAGACCAAACTTTAGGCGCTTTACAATCCACACTCATTTACACAACGGGCTGCCTACCTGGGTAGTGCCAACTGAAGAGCTGCCAGCTGGCGCTTCATTCTGTCGTTTCCCGTGTCATCCAGTCAGTATCATTCAATATCAATCACTCATTTTCCTTACTTCCTTCATTCTTTCCACTTCTCACTCAGGGTGCATGCTATGTATATTGTGTCATCCATACCAACGGCCAAACTGGCCTACTCTGCTGAATGTTGGTGATGGGATTTTACGTGTGTGCACGATGTTAAGCGTGCGTTCACACACGGAACCTCGGTTTAGAGTCTCATTCGAAGGACTGTATGGGAGATGGAGTCAGAACCAATGTTAACTCCACGGGAAAAAATCCCCCTGTACCGAAACGCCCCGGCGGAGGTTAAAACCTGCAACCCCAAGATCACCAAGATTACGAGTCAGGCGCTCTACCAACTGAGCTATTCAGGCTCCCAATTAAACATGCATGGGACACCTCCATAGGAGTCCAATACTAACTATAATCACCACTTTGTTATGCAGGCACTGTGAGCAGAGTCTTATCCACTGGAACAGGCAATTACCACCCTATCCTTCAACAGCAGTCCTCATTTAACCGCCCAGTTTGAACACTTTGACCTCCATCCAATGTTTGCTTTTGTTCATGTTGTCTAGTGGAATGAAACAGAGGTCACCATGAGAGAAAGGGCATGAGAGCTAATGGTGGCACAATCTGTCCCATGCACAATGAACATCGAGGATGATGCTATGAAGTCATCCATTTTTCAGCTCATAACATGCTGGATATCCTGGGAAGGGCACAGTAGGAAACACAACAAAAAAGTTACGATCATTAGATCCTGATTTGGTTAGAATCTGTGACATCCCAATTAAAAGTCCATGCCATTGGAACCACTGTGCCAAACACACACATACCATACACAGTCGCCTTTAACCAGACAGCTCAAAGCGGCCCTGGGATAAGAGAAAAAGGAAGGGAATAACAATCATCATGTTGTTTCCATTTTCATCCTGTCCCCCTCTGTCCCGCCCTACCCTCTCTCTTTCACACGATTCTTGATAACCTCCCACCCCACTCCCATAAAAAATACACATCCTACTTACTTCCTCCTTGAAATCACTTTCAGTTTCAGTTTCATTCAGGAGGTGTCACCGCATGCGGACTAGTCCATATACGCTACACTACATCTGCTAGATTTTGACACCATACTGCACATGATTTAAAGCTGATGGATAAATGAACTAACGACTAAAATGAGAGAATTTAACCCGTTCACTCCTGAAAAATTTTACAAACAAAGGCTTTCCCAGTGCCAAGGAAATCTAATGATTTGGGGGTAATAATTAACAAAAAATTCTAGCTCAGAAACTACAAAAGATATAAAAATGAAATATATATGATTTTTGAAGGAAATTGAATGGAGATTTTGAATCTGGGCTTTTTTTGTTTTAATTTTGATCATAAAAAAATATTTAGGCATTTAGATTTGGATAGATTTTTTTGCACGATCAAAAACATATGTATTTACCACTACAGCGTCGCATCCAAAAAAGAACACAGAGCAAAAAAGTTGAAAATAAAGTTGATATTGTCACACTACACCTGTAAATGAAAGTAGAACAGTCTAGAAGTCTATCAAGACGCTCACACCTCATGCAGACAAGTCAGTCCACGACCACCCCCCCCCCCCCCCCCCACCACGCCCCCTTGCTGAACTTCAACCCTCTCTTTCACTCCTCCTCTTCCCCTACCGTTCCT
>JADBJO010011777.1:25000-57500 GCA_016801955.1 Conus betulinus
ACATGTGTTCACACACACACACACACACGCACATGCACACACACACACACACACACACACACCCTACCGACTCAGGCGCACTTATCAAGTTCATCGGTTCAAGTGTAAACAATACAGTTTTGCATGCAGTACATAAAAAGTCAGGTCAGCATTCTGTTTTTTTTTAAGTGGAGAGGAAACACTGTACTTTTGTAATATTATAATATATAAGTAATGATTTGTCAAGGACATTTCTTTTTTTTTTTTTTGTAATTTGAAGTAAAAAAAAAAAAATGCAAAACAAAATTTTGAATGTTATCTTTCATCTCAACATAAAAAAGAAGTAAGCATGCCAACAAAGTCTGAAAAAGGAAGGAAAAATAGTCCACTCAACAAATGAAGGCCATAAGGTATGTAATATCCATCAAAAGAATGAAATATACAGCCTCAAAACCACATACTCCACATCACATCACCAGCAATTTTTTCAGACAAACGATAATTCCATACCAGCATGTTTGAAATGCAAATATCTCAGGAACTAATTGATGGATTTACATTCTGTTTTTTTTTTTTTCAAGTGGAGGGGGGGAAACACTGTTCTTTTGTAACATTATTATATATAAGTAATGGTTTGTCCAGAATAATTTCAATTTTTTTTGTAATTTGAAGTAAAAAGAAATGCAAAACAAAATTTTGAATGTTATCTTTCATCTCAATGAAAAAAGAAGTAAGCATGCCAACAAACTCTGAAAAAGGAAGGAAAAATAGTCCACTCAACAAATGAAGGCCATAAAGTATGTAATATCCATCAGAAGAATGAAATATACAGCCTCAAAACCACATACTCCACATCATCATCACAGCATTTTTTTTAGAAAAATGATAATTTCATACCAGCATGTTTGAAATGCAAATATCTCAGGAACTAATTGATGGATTTACATTCTGTTTTTTTTTTTAAGTGGAGGGGAAACACTGTTCTTTTGTAATATTATAATAAATAAGTAATGGTTTGTCAAGAACAATTTCAATTTTTTTTTGTAATTTGAAGTAAAAAAAAAAATGCAAAACAAAATTTTGAATGTTATCTTTCATCTCAACATGAAAAAGAAGTAAGCATGCCAACAAACTCTGAAAAAGGAAGGAAAAATAGTCCAGTCAACAAATGAAGGCCATAAGGTATGTAATATCCATCAGAAGAATGAAAAATACAGCCTCAAAACCACATACTCCACATCACATCACCAGCAATTTTTTTTTAGGAAAACATAATTTCATGTCAGCATGTTTGAAATACAGATATCTCAGGACCTAACTGATGAATTTTCATTCTGTTTTTTTTTTAAGTGGAGGGGAAAAACTGTATTTTTTCTTTATTAGTATAATATATAAGTAATGGTTAGTCATGAACAATTTAAAATTTTTCAGTAATTTGAAGTAAAAAAAAAATGCAAAATAAAATTTTGAATGTTTTCATTCATCTCAGCATAAAAAAAGAAGCAAGCATGCCAACAAAAACTCTGAACAAGGAAGGGAAAATAGTCCACTCACCAAATGAAGGCCAGACAGTATGTAATATCCATCAGAAGAATGAAAAATACAGCCTCAAAAGCACATACTCCAAATCAGAAAACTGGTGATGGCATGGCGCAATAGACCCTCAAGTATCAAGTTTGTGAGTGTATCCAAGGTTCAGTTTTCAGACAGAATGAAAAAAAAAATTCTACTGCTACAAATGACACTATTTCTACTACTGTCTGTACTGTACACATGCTGACTGGCCAAGGCATTAGTCCAGCCCATGGATCAGCTGACCGGCGGCCTTCCGGAAATCTTGTCGTGTATGATAGAGTTCAAAACACAACGTTGGGCACATGGGTAGCTCACATTTTCTGCATTTGAACCTGGTCTGCACTCTCTCTTCCACCCTCTCTGTGTTCTGGAGCTACAGACTGTGCAGTCAGGGCGGCTGCCATCCTCAAATTTTTTTCCAAAAAATGTCGCTCTGTCAAGCGTGCTGGTCTGGGCGTCTCCCTCTGGCTTCTGATCTGAACTAAAGGCCTGTAGTTTTCCAACAGCCCATCAATGACCTTCTCCCTGAAAACCCTGGCTGGAAGGTGAGGTCTGGGAGTGGTCTTTTTGTAAATGATATAGCCATTTGTCAGAGCAACCTCTCTAAGGCGGTGGTAGACAGCATGGTACCATTTGGAGACTTTATGCGGGTAGGCATAAGTCCCCAAAAGCTGGTCCGTCAGGTCCACACCACCCATATTCTGATTATAATCCTCCGCAATGACCGGCTTCTCAAGCATACGGAACCCACCAGTGTGTTTCCCAGACTTCATCCTCTTATCAACGGTGTTGTCTGAATGCACCGAGGAAAGGAAGAGGACAATTTTTTACATCACGCCATGCACAGGCCACGATGTCAGTGGTAGATGACTTCATAAACACTGGGTCATCCCCCTTTTGAAGTGGCATGTCACGGCTGTTGAAGTGTGGTGGCATGTTCTTGCGGCCTGGCCTCACAGTTCCACCACAATGACCGATGTTGAGGGTCTTTAGCTGTCTGACAACATTTGGTGATGTGTAAAAAGAATCTGTATACACAATATGGCTAGTGTCAGACAGGCTATCCATGAGCTTTAGAACCACCTGTTCTGTGACAGTAAAGTCCCCAGCATTGAAGTTGTCAAAGGTGAACGTCTCCCTCCCTGTATAAATCAAAAACTTGAGAGCATAGCCACTGGAAGCCTCTGACAGACAGAACTGCTTGATGCCAAAGCGAATTGGCTTATCAGGCAGAAACTGTTTGAAGAACAGACGCCCCTTGAACTTGATCATGCTCTCATCAATGCTCAAGGTTTGCTCAGGGCAGTAAGCTGCCTCATACAGTGGGTCGGTGATTTGCAGAAGTGGACGGATCTTGAAGAGAGGATCATATCCCTCCTCCCCTCTCTGCTTCTGCTGACGGTTGTCATTGAAATGAATAAAACGACTAAGTAATTCGTATCTATTTCTAGACATGACAGACCCAAACTGTATTTTGGTCAGCCAGTAGGTTCGCCAGTAGTCCTCCAACTCCGGCTTGCTGCACAGCCCCATAGCAATCTGCAGGGCTGTGTAGGCCTTCATCTCCTCCACTGTGGTCTCCCTGGCAGCCTGCAGTCGGGAGTGTGGGTCCAACTCGGTGATCCCACTCAGAAGCTCCTCTGCATATATGTTGGACTGTGTAGTCATCAGCTGGAACACAGCATCAGGGAAGAAGAGCTGGAAATAGTCCACAGGTTGAAACCCATCTGTGTTCACCAGCACCCCTGAAACACAATCAGAGGAATAATTACTGATATGACCTATGAAATGATGCAGAAAAGCACACACACACACACACACACACACACACACACACACACACACACACACACACACACACACACACACACACACACACACACACACACACACACACACACACACACACACACACACACACACACACACACACACACACACACACACACACACACACACACACACACACACACACACACACACACACACACACACACACACACACCACTTCTTACACAAAAAGGGAATAGCACACACACACACACACACACACACACACACACACACACACACACACACACACACACACACACACCACTTCTTACACAAAAAGGGAATAGCACACACACACACACACACACACACACACACACACACACACACACACACACACACACACTCACACAACTTATACCCCACTGGTACTCATATGAAAGAAAGAAAAAAAGGGCACACACACACACACACACACACACACACACACACACACACACACACACAAAACAACACACACACACACACACACACACACACACACACACACACACACACACACACACACACACACACACACACACACACACACACACACTTCACACACACAAACAACACACACACACACACACACACACACACACACACACACACACACACACACAACTTATGCCCCACTGGTACACACATGAAAGAAAGAAAAAAAGGAAAAACACACACACACACACACACACACACACACACACACACATCTATCTTTCATTCTCACTTTTGAAAGCAGTAATTTTTTATGAAAACAAAGTCATTCACTTGCCTGTTGGCCTCTGGAACCTGGGAAGCCATTCCCCTGGGGCGTACGAGTCAAACTGGTCATCATACAACTCCCAGGCAAACTCGTCTCTGGCTGGCCTAGTTTGCCGTAGTTGCACACCTCTGCCACGTGTCACTCTGCCACGCCCCCTTCGACCCTGCCGCCTTTGTACACCAGATGTGCTCGCAGTCAGTTGCCTCTGAGCCCTCCGTGTTGTTTGACCCCTGACCGTTACACTTTCAGTCGTCTCACTCACACTGCTATCGGTGTCAGTCTGCGTTGGCTCGTCGCCAACCGCGCGCGAGCCCACTGTCTGCCTGCCTGCGCCTCTCCTTGCCACACCTCTAACTGGGGGTCAGCCGCTTTCTTCCGACTCGGTTGAGCTTTCATTGTCCGACAATATATCTCTCGGTCACATCTGGGTGTTCTTCATCCGAATCAGGATCAACTGACCGTCTACTCAATATTTCCAGCACCTGATCAGTAGTAAATGTACGACGAGGCTGAGTACCTGAAGTGCTTGGTTGTGAGGCCATAATGAATGAAAAACTTATCAACAGAAATCGATAAAACCACACGACTTGAACACCGCTCTGACGAAGCTAATGGCTGTGAGGCATGCGTCAGTGAATACCGGAACTATGACTGTTATCGACAGCTTTCTATCTCGTTAAGTTCGAGAGTGAGAGTACCGAGAGTTAGGTCACCCTACTCTCTCTCTCTCTCTCTCTCTCTTTTCATGTGTGCGCGTTTTGCTCTCTCTCTCTCTCTCTCTCGCCTTGTCGGTCCAGCAGTACAGTAATTGTAATGTTGTTAATAGTCAAGCCGACCGCAAAGGGCCCTATCAGGGCTGACACAGCAGTACAAGTGGTCAGTAGCCACTGCAAAGCCACTTTCTTGGCTCTAGGCAGACCAGCATTACACATTCCGATCGGCACAGCGTGTACCTCGCCACAGTGAAGCTGCTGGTCGGCGCTGCGCGTATCTCGCCACAGAGAAGCTGGGAAGGAATGTGCGGGCGATGCGAGAGGGATGGGATGGGGGGTGGGGAGAGGTGGGAGTGCTACTGCGGGGAGGGGAGGTTGGGCGCTCGTTAAAAATAGGCGGGCCTCCCTCGCCGGCTAACATGTTTTAATTGCGCGTGCCGTGAACAGGTCATTATTATTTACCCTGATTTGCCCTATAACTGTGTGGAAATATAAGTGTGTGTGCATGAGTGTGTGTGTGTGTGTGTGTGAGAGAGCGTGTAATGTTATATGCATGTGTGTGTGTGTGTGTGTGTGTGAGTGCGTGCGTATGCATGCATTCGTGCCAGCCTGTAATGATGTATGCATGTGTGTGTCTGATGTAGTGTGCGTGTGTGGATGTGCATGCCTGAGTATACATGTGCGTCACATACATCCTCCATGCACCACCGTGTCGTTGACAAGGAAGGCTCCACTGCTGGTGCCCTCTTTCAGGGAGCGAACCACATCGCTGTTGTTGGAGAACACATACATGGCCAGCGGCTTCTCTCTGAAATCACACATCATCGTACTCCCTGCAGTGACTTATCCAGCACCAGCTGTATCTCCAATGATTTGACCATTCAACTAACAATCTGCCGTTTCCTGCCATTGTTTGCCAGCCACAAATCCTGCCCTCTTTGTCCAATAGAGGAGTCATCTACTTTTTGTCACCATACTGAAGAAATAAGTGTTAAGAGGCAGCATTTCATCCGTGCAGGCTGTTCTTCTACAGCTGAGGTTTTACATCACATTCAAAATGTGTTTTGTGAATTTCAACATATTTTCATCTGATATTGTATTTGACCAACAACATATGACGATCCCAGAACATTTGGCATGAGTAGGTGATCGAACAGCTCAGGTGCAACTTAAGAAACTAGGATTCAGGTATTATTCAATGCCCATCTCGTGCCGAATTTGAGAAAATCAGTGATTGCTTGTTTTCATTGTCCTGAATGTCGTTTATCTTGCGTGAAGAAGAGCTAAGAGGTCGAAATGCATCATATTTTGTCTTGTAACTTGTTTGTCCCTGCTGCCTAGCAGATTAACTATAATTTCTTCTTAAAGTCAGGTATTAGAGAGTAGACACTACAAATGTGACTGCAAACAAGCCACATTCAAATGCTACCAGACAACGACAGTATTTAGGTTACCCATGGTGTACCGAATCATTGTGGATGCACTGACTCGTCACAATTCAGGTGAGGTACCATAACATCTGTCATGCACAAGAGTAACACAGACACCAGCATGTAAACTACATCCCATACTAGATTTTCTTTGATCCAAACTTTGATGTCATGCTTCCAGGGTTTTTACCGGTGGCAGTCTATAAAAAAAAAAAGAACAAAATACATACAGAACCCCAGATTACACTGAAAAGTAGAAAATTCGTGTAGTGCTTAAAGACTCTGTTTCAAATGCACTGGTAGTTTGAGGATATCACACCTGGTACACAAACAGCAAAATTGTCATGTGTGTGAATGATGCAGCCAAACAAGAAACAAACAAATAAAATAAAATAAAAAAAAAAACATACAATAAGATCTTTTAGAAAAGGGCCTTGTCTCACCTGTCGTTAATGAATTCCACTGCTGCCATGTGATCTCTGACAGGTACTATGGGCAGCAGGGGTCCAAACACCTGCCACAGACATCAACTGCATTATCTGACCATTGCACTGCATCGTATCATATCACTTACCATCAAAACAGATTCTTCATACATTGAAACTGCTCTCTATGGGGCAGTGTATCTCCCATAGTTCAGCACCATCCTGCACTTTTTTCCTTTCTTTTTTTTTTCTCTCTTTAACTTCTTGTTTACCTATCAGACTGGATTCTCCTGCAGGCGACTCTCTCTTGTAGGCTCAGGATCTTTTAGGTGCCCACAGTGTATGTGCAGTATACAGGTGACCTCATGTTTATCACTTATCTGAAACACTGGCACTTGGACAATTACTTTAGGTCTCATGGAATAGGGGGAGAAAAACTCTGCCCTTTTTGAGAGTGATGGTGCCTGTTCTAATCCAACATATGCATGACACACCACCTACTAAGCTATACTGCCTATACCTACTACAGCTATTGAAGACAATATTTGCTTAGCTGCAGAGCCAGCATAACTGAGCCCCCCCCCCCCCCCCCCCCCCCCCCCCCGGGTCCCCCCCCCCCACCATGAAAGGACCCCAATAATACTCCTCCCCCCCCCCCCCCCCCCCCCTGGTTACTGGTGACCTCAAGACCAACTGTCGGAGAGCACAGACGTGGAGAGGAAATCCAGACTGGGGTCTATGAGAGAGCAGGGCATGAAAAGACCACAGAACATGAGACTTTTTCATGTTGACTGATGGATAGAGGAAGATGAAGGTGATCCTGGTCCAAGACAGCAAGACAGGACTATGCTCATGCTTGCTTTCGTAACATATACCAATATCAACCAGGGCTGAGAGTTACAGACACCTGCAGTGTTAGAAATATGAAACAACACTCTCTGAGACGCAACAAATTAAGCGGATGAACCCTAGCTGAATGGTTCCGGTCTTCCTAGCTGAGCCCAGAGTAAAGTCAATTTTGGACAGAAGCTGGTCACAGACTGAAAAAATCTGACATATAAATGACTCTGATGAGAATCAAACCCACAACCTTCCAGACAGGAATCCATGATGCTAACCACTGCGCCATGGCGGCTGGCTGTTCACCACTTCTTCAAGCCAGTCATGGCGGCTGGCTATTCACCACTTCTTCAAGCCAGTCATGGCTGCTGGCTGTTCACCACCTCTTCAAGCCAGTCATGGTGGTTGGCTGTTCACCACCCTCATCAAAGCGAGTCATGGTCAGTGCTCAAGCTGGACCCAGGACATCATCAACAGCATCCTCATCATCACTGACCATCACAAACTCTTGAATTCTGCATCTCTTCAGCTCCCGCTCTCCTGTTAACAACAGTTTCAATTTCCTGTCCACGTCTGGGCCCACAGTGAGTTTGTGTCATCGGTACCAGGAAGTTCATGGGGACTGTCGATGAATGGACTTAGTGGTGCCCTCAGAATGGGGATGATCACACACGGTCTCTGTGACTCAGCAATTACAGTGATCATTAGGGGCTTACTTGATGGTGTCTTGTGCATGATGGATCACAACAAGCACCACTGAACATTATCAAAGGGACCTAGCAATAGTGTGCAGCGCATTCTCTTGCGGGTCACCTCATGACTTCGTGATGCTGATCGCTCCCTGTTGATTGCGGTGCAAGGGGTACAACTGGATGAACCTGGGTGTGGTTGTGTATGGAACAACTGGAAATAGGCAGTATGGGAATAAGGGCAGTTAAGAGGCGTGGAACAGCAAAACAAGTTGACAAAAAAAAAATGTGGGCCCTGAAGCCTAATTTAGAACTGTTGTGCAACACAGCCATACATTCTTTTTTTTGGGGTGCCTGTATCACCTTCCCCAGCCAATCAGTGGCAGTACTCCCTAGCCCTTCACTGTAATGTTCAGCAATTACTGTCCTCACTTGCCATACGCAGGACACCATCTACTACACTCCCCTATTGATGACAACTGCCTGGCTGCAAACCCATCAGCAATGAACGTTCCCCCCCCCCCCCCCCAGAGGGCATCACCACAAGCATCAAATGACAGTCCTGATCCAGCTGATACCAGTGACCTCAATACAAACTCACAGAAGCCATAGATGCAGAGAGGAAACGGAACCAAGATTGTCGTGAGAGCAGGGTGTAAAGGGCCACAGAATCTGAGACAACTTTTGTTCCCCTTCATGAGGACCAGTGACAATGAAGATGAAGGAAATGGTGCCATGGAGTAGTAGTCTAGTCTGAGACTCTGCAACTGGGCCACACTCCACACTTTCGCTCATCAATGTATCCCCAGATCAACCAGGCACAGATAGAATAACCACCTTCATTCTGAAATGGTGTAAAAATCCTCTGAAACACAGCAATAGTTTCTATAGCGACTTCAGCAATCGGTGGTTCTTTTCCCTACAGAATGAACGGAGTGACCTGACAGTCACATGTGACAGTGCATACACTGGGAGAGCAGCACCACAGAGTTCGGCTGGAGAAAGGGAAGCAACCCACCTCTTCCTGCATGACGGGGTCAGTGATGCAACAGTCACGCAGCACAGTGGGTGCGATGTACCTCTCCGCTTCGTCCACCTCCCCTCCCACCGCCACATTTGCCCCCTCCATCAGCTTCCGCACTCTCCTGCACACACACACACAGACACAGTGGAATTTCTCCTTTTCATTACACTCCTTCTTTGGCTGAGTCCACTCACTATGTCAATTCATGCGAGCTGCACCAAGTTTGCAATAGTGTTTGTACCAGAAAATTACTTCAAAATTTAAAGCTTCCCCTTACTTTCAAAGCCCACTCACTTGGAATTTCACAAACCTCTACATGCATGACTCAAAAAATCTTTTTTCAAGCAAAAGATTCCTAAACTGAGGCAATCCACGCATTGATGATTTGTTACTAAAGAGCTGGCTGCCATATGACAGGAACAATTCAAGGTAAAAGAACTGATGACTTCTAATATTGGTTAGCAACAGACAATGAGCAAAGGTGTATGACAAGCTTTAATTCAATTTTATTTACTTTTTATGCTTCAATACATTCCTGTCTTACGTGCTGCACGTGCTATAGAGACTGTCAAATTTCCAAAACTGTTCCAAATTCAGAGGCATCTTTAACTTGTCCAAAACTGACATAGGCATTGTAAATGCCATCCTGTTTCCTTAAACTTTACAGCTCTTCAAAGACCACACACGGACACTGTGCTAGCTCCGGCCAAATGTTTATGGCTAAAGCAGCAGCACAAAGGTGCCGCATGAACATGTCTTGTAACTCTGCCCCAGGCACAGAGCTGCACCTACTTCCTTCCATTGTAAGGCCAAACAAAGATGACCCCCTTCAGACCATAGCGATTAATGGGGAAGGCTGGGCTGAAATCTCAGTCTGATATAGTAAGTATACCAAACTCAAATGGAGGTATAATAAAAAAAAAAAAAAAAACCCAAACAAACAACAAATACACACACACACACACACAAATTGGCATTTAATATTAGACCACATCAAACTCTTGCAGAATTTAAAGCATAATGAGAAGAATAACTGCCCAAATGGTTCATATGAAGAGTTCTGGAGGGTAGAAATGGTCACAGGTTGTCATGGTACACTATGTGATGACAAAGTGGAACTCAAATGGCAGTCACTCTTGACTGGGAAATAATATCTAGTACAGACACACAGAACAAACAATAATATCACATACGCAAAACAAAAACTAAACAAAACAAAAAAAATCTTTCAAAGGAGAATCTTAATTCGCAGTTCATCACTGTATATACCAATTAACTGAAACATGCAGTCTGGGCCTTCCTACACACATTCACAAATAAAATATGTACACAAAGAATAATAAAGAGATACACAAAAAAGAGGAGACAGCAAAGTAGTCAGGACCTGCAAAGCCCAAATCTCATTACTTTGGAAATCTTAGTGTAACAACTGAGTGTCAGCACCACAATCTTTCAGCTGAAGCTACTCATCATCATTCCATACTTAAGAACAGGAATGTACTATGGCTATACAAGTATATTTTCAGGTGTGAAGTCAGGTAAGAATTTCTGTTCAGGCACTGAAGTTTTGCTTTGGTTTAACTGGGCCTGTAATTTTGGATGGTGGCTCCATAATGCTATGAACTTCACGATACTGTTTGCAAACACAACTGACTGATTCCCACCAGCGCATACTCCAACCAACTGCAGACAACACAACTATTGGTGGGACTGCATCCATTACAAACAGGTCTAACATGGGACTTGCAGAGAGCACCAGCAATGACAATTCAAACACACACAATGAGATGCAGCAGCAGCAGCCACAATTTGAATTCAAGAAGATATAACCGACAGACCATGTCTGGGACAGGGTCAAGTTTCAGGACAAACTCAAATCAAGTCACGTCATTTTTAGCCCAGCAGAACATCATAGCCACATCAGGAAGAAAAAGTCGAAGACAACAAACTGGAAAGATATCAATTAGAGCTGGAGGCTCAACTTTGCCATAATCACTAGCACATCTTCTGTTTAAGCCTTCCACATTCCAACAAAATGCTGCTAATGCCAAGGTTGGGAGAAAAAAGATAAATCTCATAATGGGGATTCAAATGTGTAGTGGGGATCAAAACGAGACAGCTCCTAGGCGAGTACATAGTAACAGCTTAAACAGGTGAAAATGTTTACAGCCAAGATGGAATAATAGAGATGACGCCAGTCAGGGGAAGATCAGCCATTTGAGATTAAGGAGCATGAGTTGTCTTCCATCTTAATTTTCGTTTCTGTTTCTAGCCACCAAAGTGCAAATCATACCCCATTTTGCTTTTTTTTTTTTTTCCTAAACACTCCTTGATTATCATGATGTGTTAACGCCAAGCATGGCATTGTCCGGAGAGGAATGTATGAGAGAAAAACTCAATATGACTCAAGCTCCTGTGAGTAACACACACACATGGACAGCCACTTTTCTAATCAGCTGTGACAATCCAAGCATGGTGGAACAGTGTTTTCATTATTCGTGAAGCTCACTGCCCACTCGAGGAGTAAGTAAGCCTATTTTTTGGCCATCTGTTATATCGACAAGAACACACAATTTTTTTCTTTTCAAATCACTTGAATTTTTCTTTTGTTTTTTTTTCTCTTTATTTAAAGGAAGACTATTTTCTTTCAGTTTGTTGAATTTCTCTTTTTTTTTTATAAATGCTAACACTTTAGCAAACAATGCCAAAATAGCTTGCTACAAACAATTTCTGAGAGAGAGAGAGAAAGAGTGAAAGAGAGAGAGAGGGACAAAAATGACAAAACTTTGTTCTTGTCCTCATGATGTTACAGCCCTACAGACAAGAGGGTCAATGGATAATCTCATACAATTTGCACATATACACACATACATGCACACACACAGGTGCATGCATGCACACACACACACACACACACACACACACACACACACACACACACACACACATACATACACAGTTTACCCACGCTCATATCCCTCTACCCACACTTCTTACCAGCAGAGAAGAGGGACAGCAGAAAAAGAAAAGAGAGAGACGAAAATGGTGAGAAAGTAAATCAGAAAAAAATACAGACAGACAAAGAAAGAGCCCAACAGAGAGAGAGAGGAAAGGAAAGACATTACAGAGGGCAAAATAAAAGATGTTTCTTAAACAGCTTATTATTCATCGCCTGTAGTCGTCACTCACTTGAAATGCCTGTCGTTGATGACACGCCCATAGCTGTCTGAGGTCTTTGGATTGCTGGAGTAAAATTCTGGAATCAGCTCCTTCAGCTTTGCTATGAGATTCTCCTGAAAAAGACAAAACAACTTGTGGGTACAGAAGAAAAAAAAAAGACTGACAACAGCATCTGTACATAAATACCACAGGCTGTGGCTGCGTTAACTGTCAAAACTATTGTTCTGACCTATACCACCGATAAAGGGCAAACCTCTGTTTTGCTCCCATGTAGGTTATTTGGGAAGCTCTGAGTGATAAGATGTTGTGTCTGAGCAAATGGTTTTTGCAGATGCTGCCATTTGCAAAGGGTTTTCATCTGACTCCACATGGTTTAAAAACATTACTTTTTGGTTTGTGCCAAGCTTGACTTTGAATGACAGTGATAAGCTGTCCAACATGATTAGCACCCCAACTGCGCTGAATCAAAAAAAAACAACAGCTAAGAAAGCATACAAGTGCACTGAAATGTCAGTGGCAGTGTGTTGCAATGAAGAAGCATACAGTCAAGAGAGAGGTGTCGCATGCCTTTTAGAATTTCCATGATCAAGTAAGTAACCAGAAAGGTCAGTTTTTAAACATCAAAAGCACACCACGACAAGGTAAGGTAAGTAGGCAAGGTAAAATAGTGTTGCTCAGGATCAGGACTTCTACATTGCTGCTACCTTCCTAGGTTATAAACAGCAACGGAAAAAAGAGAGAGTGGCCCTCTTCAGGTAAATAAAAGCTTATTGTGAAATTTTTGGTTTATTTCCTTTTTAAAAAACATTCTGACCCAGTGAAACTGATGCCCCAACGGCCATCCCTGAGTTCAGCTCAATGGGACCCTGCTGCGGCTCTGCATCCACCTAGGCTATCAGGATCAAGATCTTATTCTACGATTGACCTGTATGGTCTAATAACATTTTTTTTGCAATTTAGTGCAAGGATGGCAACATTGTGACTCTGCTGATTGCTGCAGAGAACGCTGCCACACAGCCTGCCTGGACGCTTATGGCCCAGCTGACTGCAAACGGCCAGATCGGGGCTGTCACCACGTTGAAGTCAACTCACCAGTCTTTGAAAACAAAAACAACAACAAAAAAAAAGGATTCACACAACAACCCTTTAAAATACATCTTCTAAAAACACCATGGAAATTTCATTAAAAATCTTACTTCAGTAAAGTCTTAGATCAGATGAAAAATGTTAATCTCCCTCAGAAGTTTCCATGATCATATCAGTGTGTGACATCTCTGAACTTTTACGGAGTCTGCTGAAAAATGTTGATGTCTCACATCGTGCAAGTCTAAACTTCATCATCTTCATCCTCACAGATCCTCATAATAAAAGCGTCTTAACTATGGTGAGAATGTCAAGATTATCAGCAAGTACATGAGAACTGTCTTTGAAGGGTCATGACGGAATCTCCATCAGCAAGTTCACGGGAACCCTCTTTGAAGGATCATGTGGGAATCTCCATCAGCAAGTTCACGGGAACCCTCTTTGAAGGGTCATGTGGGAATTTCCATCAGCAAGTTCATGGAACCCTCTTTGAAGGGTCATGGGGGAATCTCCATCAGCAAGTTCATGGGGAACTGTCTTTGAAGGGTCATGAGGGAATCTCCATCAGCAAGTTCATGGGAACCATCTTTGAAGGGTCATGGGGGAATCTCCATCAGCAAGTTCACGGGGAACCGTCTTTGAAGAGTCATGGGGGAATCTCCAGAAGCAGGCCATCCATACTGGTTTTGTGACTCCGCAATTATTCTTGACAACAAAATGGGGGTGTTGTAAAACAGTGTCCTGTGCATGTTGGACTGTAATGGGGTACCTCTGAACACCACCCAAATGACTCAGCAGCAGAGCACTTTGTCCCCCGAGAGGCTCCATATGACAATCTGATACCAACTGCTTCCTGCCAACTGCCAGAATGAGGCTGCCACAGAACAACCTGGTGAGGAATGCCAGAATGGGGCTGCCACAGAACAACCTGGGTGAGGAATGCCAGAATGGGGCTGCCACAGAACAACCTGGGTGAGGAATGCCAGAATGGGGCTGCCACAGAACAACCTGGGTGAGGAATGCCAGAATGGGGCTGCCACAGAACAACCTGGGTGAGGAATGCCAGAATGGGGCTGCCACAGAACAACCTGGGTGAGGAATGCCAGAATGAGGCTGCCACAGAACAACCTGGGTGAGGAATGCCAGAATGAGGCTGCCACAGAACAACCTGGGTGAGGAGCACCAGAATGAGGCTGCCACAGAACAACCTGGGTGATGAGCACCAGAATGGGGCTGCCACAGAACAACCTGGGTGAGGAGCACCAGAATGAGGCTGCCACAGAACAACCTGGGTGAGGAATGCCAGAATGAGGCTGCCACAGAACAACCTGGGTGAGGAATGCCAGAATGGGGCTGCCACAGAACAACCTGGGTGAGGAGCACCAGAATGGGGCTGCCACAGAACAACCTGGGTGAGGAATGCCAGAATGAGGCTGCCACAGAACAACCTGGGTGAGGAATGCCAGAATGGGCTGCCACAGAACAACCTGGGTGAGGAGCACCAGAATGGGGCTGCCACAGAACAACCTGGGTGAGGAGCACCCAGAATGAGGCTGCCACAGAACAACCTGGGTGAGAAGCACCAGAATGAGGCTGCCACAGAACAATCTGGGTGTGAGGAATGCCAGAATGAGGCTGCCACAGAACAACCTGGGTGAGAAGCACCAGAATGAGGCTGCCACAGAACAACCTGGGTGAGAAGCACCAGAATGAGGCTTCCACAGAACAACCTGGGTGAGAAGCACCAGAATGAGGCTTCCACAGAACAACCTGGGTGAAGAATGCCAGAATGAGGCTGCGTAAAAGCACTGAAAGGCCAATGAAAACAAGACAGTGAAAACACACCCACACCCAAAAAATAACCTCCAACCTGAACGTCTACAGTGCACATGATGAAAGACAGCAAAAACAACAACAAAATGTCAACATGAACCTCAGACCATGACAACAAAACCAAACACCAAAAAATTCTAACCTGAACGTCGGCGGTGCACATGACGTAGTCTGGGGCGATGCAGGTCTGGCCAGCATTGCAGTATTTTCCCCACATCAAGCGGCGCGCTGCCACCGCCATATCCACTCCCGAGTCCACATACACTGGGCTGAAGGACAAGACAAAAGATCACACTAATGATAGAAGTAATCAGACCATCATCATTTTGGAGACAATACTGGTGGAGGTGATAACAGTGATGATTGATCATGATGAATAAGAAGACTGAAGAAGATAGCAACGATCAAAGGAAATTATGTTTAGTATACATAACTCCAGGCAAAACAGTGTAATTTCCTATGCTGGGGTTAATTTTTTTAATTTCTGATCCACACTTTTTTGTCATTCTGCCTTTGGTCATTTACTACCAATCCACCGGTTGAAAGTAGTCTCCTTTCAGTTCCAACACAGGATATTTGGGAGGGGTGGAGTATTAAGATGCAGCACTCTGATCAGGTTGCTTCTCTTCCTTCCAAAGCCGTCTGCATTGCATCCAACACAGAATTTCTTTAATCAGCTTCTTCACTTCGTAATAAGTGAGACTAGCAATGACAAGTGACAGCAGCCAAGACAGTAGATAATAATGGATGGTTTTGGAGTCTGGGCTCTGCTAGATCAACACAAAGACTCCACAAATTAACGAGACTATATGGATTTAGCTGAAACTGATCCAAACTTTGGTACAATAACTTAAGTGACCCAGATGTTGTAAGTCAACATGGAAATGCTCAGTCACCGTAAAGCTGTGAAGAACCATAATGAACAGTAGCACACATCAGCAACACACGGACAGCCACTTACAACTATACCCACTACAAAATCGTGTGTACAAAATCAGGCGCAATTCAATCTAACATGGTTTTCCTTTCTGCAATTTCTTTTTCAAGAAAGTACCTCAGTTTGCCTAAATCCTATGAACATTTCATCTGGAAGTCTTGGGAACTTCTGTTTAAAATAACGCTTGTGGGTAAAAAGGTTTACACAGTGTCAAAAATTTGCCCCAGCACAATGCAGTGGAAAAGGTCTGTTACCTGAAACACTGGAAGCTTTACCTTAAAACAGCTTCACTCCCATTCTGCAAAGTATCCACCCTTAACTTCATAATATATCACTGGGTAGAAATCAAGTAGGACATTTTTTATCCTACCAGAGCCCAATGACCACCAGAGAAAAAAAAAAAGCATTCTATTAATTCGTCTCTTCTTTTTCCATTCAAAACAGCAGTTATTCATACAAATGGCTATTGGAATGACAATATATTCTAACGTCTATGTCTAAAATGAAAAAAANCTTTGAAGGATCATGTGGGAATCTCCATCAGCAAGTTCACGGGAACCCTCTTTGAAGGGTCATGTGGGAATTTCCATCAGCAAGTTCATGGAACCCTCTTTGAAGGGTCATGGGGGAATCTCCATCAGCAAGTTCATGGGAACTGTCTTTGAAGGGTCATGAGGGAATCTCCATCAGCAAGTTCATGGGAACCATCTTTGAAGGGTCATGGGGGAATCTCCATCAGCAAGTTCACGGGAACCGTCTTTGAAGAGTCATGGGGGAATCTCCAGAAGCAGGCCATCCATACTGGTTTTTGTGACTCCGCAATTATTCTTGACAACAAAATGGGGGTGTTGTAAACAGTGTCCTGTGCATGTTGGACTGTAATGGGGTACCTCTGAACACCACCCAAATGACTCAGCAGCAGAGCACTTTGTCCCCCGAGAGGCTCCATCATGACAATCTGATACCAACTGCTTCCTGCCAACTGCCAGAATGAGGCTGCCACAGAACAACCTGGGTGAGGAATGCCAGAATGGGGCTGCCACAGAACAACCTGGGTGAGGAATGCCAGAATGGGGCTGCCACAGAACAACCTGGGTGAGGAATGCCAGAATGGGGCTGCCACAGAACAACCTGGGTGAGGAATGCCAGAATGGGGCTGCCACAGAACAACCTGGGTGAGGAATGCCAGAATGGGGCTGCCACAGAACAACCTGGGTGAGGAATGCCAGAATGAGGCTGCCACAGAACAACCTGGGTGAGGAATGCCAGAATGAGGCTGCCACAGAACAACCTGGGTGAGGAGCACCAGAATGAGGCTGCCACAGAACAACCTGGGTGATGAGCACCAGAATGGGGCTGCCACAGAACAACCTGGGTGAGGAGCACCAGAATGAGGCTGCCACAGAACAACCTGGGTGAGGAATGCCAGAATGAGGCTGCCACAGAACAACCTGGGTGAGGAATGCCAGAATGGGGCTGCCACAGAACAACCTGGGTGAGGAGCACCAGAATGGGGCTGCCACAGAACAACCTGGGTGAGGAATGCCAGAATGAGGCTGCCACAGAAACAACCTGGGTGAGGAATGCCAGAATGGGCTGCCACAGAACAACCTGGGTGAGGAGCACCAGAATGGGGCTGCCACAGAACAACCTGGGTGAGGAGCACCAGAATGAGGCTGCCACAGAACAACCTGGGTGAGAAGCACCAGAATGAGGCTGCCACAGAACAATCTGGGTGAGGAATGCCAGAATGAGGCTGCCACAGAACAACCTGGGTGAGAAGCACCAGAATGAGGCTGCCACAGAACAACCTGGGTGAGAAGCACCAGAATGAGGCTTCCACAGAACAACCTGGGTGAGAAGCACCAGAATGAGGCTTCCACAGAACAACCTGGGTGAAGAATGCCAGAATGAGGCTGCGTAAAAGCACTGAAAGGCCAATGAAAAACAAGACAGTGAAAAAACACACCCACACCCAAAAAAAAACCTCCAACCTGAACGTCTACAGTGCACATGATGAAAGACAGCAAAAACAACAACAAAATGTCAACATGAACCTCAGACCATGACAACAAAACCAAACACCAAAAAATTCTAACCTGAACGTCGGCGGTGCACATGACGTAGTCTGGGGCGATGCAGGTCTGGCCAGCATTGCAGTATTTTCCCCACATCAAGCGGCGCGCTGCCACCGCCATATCCACTCCCGAGTCCACATACACTGGGCTGAAGGACAAGACAAAGATCACACTAATGATAGAAGTAATCAGACCATCATCATTTTGGAGACAATACTGGTGGAGGTGATAACAGTGATGATCATGATGAATAAGAAGACTGAAGAAGATAGCAACGATCAAAGGAAATTATGTTTAGTATACATAACTCCAGGCAAACAGTGTAATTTCCTATGCTGGGTTAATTTTTTTAATTTCTGATCCACACTTTTTGTCATTCTGCCTTTGGTCATTTACTACCAATCCACCGGTTGAAAGTAGTCTCCTTTCAGTTCCAACACAGGATATTTGGGAGGGGTGGAGTATTAAGATGCAGCACTCTGATCAGGTTGCTTCTCTTCCTTCCAAAGCCGTCTGCATTGCATCCAACACAGAATTTCTTTAATCAGCTTCTTCACTTCGTAATAAGTGAGACTAGCAATGACAAGTGACAGCAGCCAAGACAGTAGATAATAATGGATGGTTTTGGAGTCTGGGCTCTGCTAGATCAACAAAGACTCCACAAATTAACAGAGACTATATGGATTTAGCTGAAACTGATCCAAACTTTGGTACAATAACTTAAGTGACCCAGATGTTGTAAGTCAACATGGAAATGCTCAGTCACCGTAAAGCTGTGAAGAACCATAATGAACAGTAGCACACACATCAGCAACACACGGACAGCCACTTACAACTATACCCACTACAAAATCGTGTGTACAAAATCAGGCGCAATTCAATCTAACATGGTTTTCCTTTCTGCAATTTCTTTTTCAAGAAAGTACCTCAGTTTGCCTAAATCCTATGAACATTTCATCTGGAAGTCTTGGGAACTTCTTGTTTAAAATAACGCTTGTGGGTAAAAAGGTTACACAGTGTCAAAAATTTGCCCCAGCACAATGCAGTGGAAAGGTCTGTTACCTGAAACACTGGAAGCTTTACCTTAAAACAGCTTCACTCCCATTCTGCAAAGTATCCACCCTTAACTTCATATATATCACTGGGTAGAAATCAAGTAGGACATTTTTATCCTACCAGAGCCCAATGACCACCAGAGAAAAAAAAAAAGCATTCTATTAATTCTGTCTCTCTTTTTCCCATTTCAAACAGCAGTTATATTCATACAAAATGGCTATTGGAATGACAATATATTCTCACGTCTATGTCTAAAATGAAAAAAAAATATATTCCTTTTCATATGCATTGTTATTGTATGTTCTTCACAGACCTTCATTTTCTCTAGTTATTGAAAATGTTTAACACCCCCCCCCCCCCCCCCCCCCCCCCCCCCAAAAAAAACGCTTTTCTCGTAGAATAATTCCTATTAAATATAGCTATATACAGATTATTGCATCTCTCGTTATTCTAAAATTTTTCACTTTTATTTTTCTTTAAAGTGCAAAATCTCCTTCCTCCCCCCCCCCCCCCCCCCCCTTCCCCACCTCATTCTCCACCACTCTACACTACCCTCCCCCCACCCAGCCTCCCCAGGAACCAAAAACCCAAAACAATCATAGCCAAGCACACGTCTACCTCTTGCCGCCCAGCTCCAGAACGACAGGAGTGAGGTACTTGGCAGCGGCTGCCATGACGATACGAGCCACGTTGGAATTGCCGGTGTAGAAAAATCAGGTCAAACCGCTCATTCAGCAGCTGGGTCGTCTCCGGGATGCCGCCATTCACCACTTTGATGCAGTCCTGGGTACAATCAAGTTAAAAGCCATTTTGATTTTGCACCGAATATTAGACGATAAGTTTTTTTCGTTCTTCTATTTTCACTGTCCTAAAGGTTATTTGTTTTGGCCTGATGAAGACCCAAGAAGTCGAAATGTATTGTGTTTTGTCCTGTACTTTGTTTGTCCGTGTCCTTGGCGGTAACTAACGCCCTTTTTTCTGGATTTTGCTTCATTTTCTGCCCTCAGTCACTCCGTTTTGAAACTTTTGTTTGTTTTTTGTTTTATGTGAATTTTTCCCATTTCATTTTTGTGTGTACATGTCATTATTCATCCCACAGACGTATAATGGTCTCTTCAACCAAAGATGAAATGGGTGTGATGGGGTTGTTATTTTCTTACTGCGTATCCTCAACACACAAGACCTTCATTTAAGCTGCCATCCACAAAGACTTGCATGGGGTTGGAATCAGCACAAATGGGGACTCCACAGAGAAAATATCCATGACCTGGCTCCTTCATGCCAGGACTGAACTCAGGACCCCCTTTATCAACAGAACACTGCTTTATCCGCTTGATCAACCAGGTCTACTCCAGACCCACATAACCCATCAGACCTGGTCTTTTCTCAACCCAACAGATATCCCTAGACCTGGCGGACCACTAGGTGCTCACCTGGTCCATGTACTTGGGGATGAGCTCCTCAATCAGGCTGGCCGTGCTCGCTGCCAGCTCTGACGGCTTCATGATACAACAGTTGCCTGAAACAGGTCAACACACACATTCCATTTCAGAGGACAGCAACAGGTCAACACACACATTCCACTTCAGAGGATAGCAACAGGTTCAACACACACATTTCCACTTCGGGGATAGCAACAGGTCAACACACACATTCCACTTCAGAGGATGAAACAGGTTTAACATACACATTCCACTTCAGAGGATAGCAACAGGTTCAACACACACATTCCACTTCAGAGGACAGCAACAGGTTCCAGCAAAACATCACACAGCTTCAAAAGCGTGTCATCTTCCCTCTGCCGCAAGCTACACTCCAGCATTCGTCAAATAAAATGGAGACCTGGGGCCTCTTTAATGAACACACAATTCAACAACCCTTTGTTTCAGTGACTGTGACGTCCACCAATCATGGCTGTACAGTGGAAGACCATGCAGTCAGGTTAGAAGAAAAATGACTGCAAGTCACTGACCTTTGCAGTTACTGGACGTTACAACCCTCACACATTATGAGTGACGTAAAAGTCCCTCATATCACACTCGACACAAGATAAAACTTTTTTTTTTTTTTTCCATTTTGAAGTGGAGAACTGCCAACAGCAGCCACATCCCAACCACCACTGTCCTCAAACGGTGCACCTTCATGCTCAAAGACACCCAAATACCCTCACTCCCACCCCATCATCTCCCATCTGAAACATCAGCACTGACAGGCAGAACAGGGCAGATCAGTATGTCAGCGGAAGTGACTTCAGTTTCAACATTCTCTCCGCGTGTATGGCCTTGGTTTAATTCCGTTGGGGTCACCGGTGGCGGATGGAACAGCAGTTCAAAGGTTAGTCCTGACTTTACATTTGCACTTGCTTCCTCTGTGATCAAGCTGGGGTATAAACTGGGAACCTGACCATGACATGGGCAATTTCTCTCTCTCTCTTTCATCCATTCTCCCCCCCCCCCCCCCCCCCCCCCCCCTTCCCTCTCCACATACCAGCAGCCACAGCGCCAATCAGCGGCAGGAGGATCAGCTGAACTGGGTAGTTCCACGCCCCAATCACCAGCGTCACACCCAGTGGCTCGTAGCGAATGTAGGCGTTGTCCATCTTGTAGATCAGACCTTTCTCTACCTGCCCACCACCATCAACAGCTCTTCTTCAGCCAGGATTTAGGATCGATTGGGAGAGAGAGAGAGAGAGAGAGCGAGAGAGAGAGAGAGAGAGAGAGAGAGAGAGAGAGAGAGAGAGAGAGAGAGAAAGGGAGAAAGAAAGAAAGACAGAAAGAAAGAGAGAGACCGAAAGTGTGCGTGTTTGTGCATGTTTCACTTTCAGTTAATGAGTTAGAGAGAGAGAGAGGGAGAGACTGAGTGAGTGAGTGAGAGAGACAGCATGCCTACGTGCATAAGAAAGAGAGGAGGGAGGGCATGGAGGGAGGGAGATGGGGCAGGCGTAAACGGGGACTGCTACGCACTTTATATGAGCATTTGAATAGGTCTGTCTTTGTTACACAGATCTCTCTGGACACTGAAAAACGACCTGAGTCCTTTCATTTTAAGGTTGAGCCTTAAGGATTGTTCCAGCAGATACATTTCCAACCACAGTTTTTCTTTGGCTCCTCTGATATGATCTTTTGTAGGATTAACAATATTCCATATCACTTTTTTTTTCCAGCCAGATTTTCTTTCTTTTTTTTTTTGGCTCACAAAATAAGATGTTTTTTTTTAATTTTAAAAGATTTCATATCATTTTTCTCAGAACATTTTTTTTTTCTTTAATCACACTGGTCTTGCTCCTTTTTCCATCATATAAATGTAGACATGACAACACATCCAGGTCCTGGTAACTTCAACTTCCAGAAAAAATGCAGCAACCATAAAACCTACAACCTACTTCATTATTCGCCACCAATTCAAAACCTTCCTTAACAGCCTTTATTAACCGTTTCCTGACAAACCCCCTGCCTACACATTCCACAGCCATGCTCTGTCCACTACCTACCATCAGCACCGGACTTTACAGTGCACGGCAACACAAAACCATTTTCCTTTCATCTGAAACTAATATCAGGCATTCGACTCTGAATTTCTCTATACCCCCACCCCCTTCTCTCTCTCTCTCTCTCTGTGTGTATGCAAGCTGACACTCCTACGGACACTCCCTGTATAGAGAGGCAAGGATTAATCCCATCTACCCAACAAAGGCAGTGGAATTTTGTGTGTATGACCGTTTTATTAATCCCGCCATCAAGACAGCCATACTCCAACTTTGGGGGAACATGCATGCTATGTGCAACGTGTCATCCATACCAGCTGCCAAACTGGCCTTTTCTCTTCCAAAAGTAGATGATGGGATTTTAAGTGTGTGCAAGATGTTATGCGTGCACTCACACACGGAACCTCGTTTTATGGTCTCATTCGAAGGACTGTATAGGAATTAAAGTCAGAACCAATGTTAACTCCGAGGGAAAAAATCCCCTTGCACTGAAAAGGCCTGGCGGAGATTCAAACCAGTAATCCCAGGATCACCAAGATTACCAGTCTGGTGCTCAACCACTTAGCTATTCCGGCCCTAATGTCTCGATCTAAAAATGACCATTACCTAATTCAGTCTGATATCTTATACAGAAATTGTTTGTTTTTAAATCAGCAAACTCCTAAGCATGCTATGTAGTCTCTGGCTGCCAAGTGCACATGGAGTTATCTCCCCTGACATCAGTAAGGAAAGTGTTAAAAACGGTCATCTTCTGGTGACTGCTCCACAAGTGTACTGCTCCTCTGGGGAGGACAGATGCAGATCAGCAAGTGCCAGCTGCTTCACTCTGAACAAGGTTCATCTTGACTGGAAAGGATTCCTGGTTACTGGACTGGAGGGATACATTTTCAGTGGGCTTTAAAGCAGCTCACCCACACTGGGTATGTCCTCTAACCCAATGAAGAAAATATTTCATAAAGGCAAATATGAGTACACACACAAACACACACACACACACACACACAACCACACACACACACATCCTTACTCCTCTCCCCCCCCTCCCTCACACACACACACACACACACACACACACACACACACACACACAAACATACACACACATGTACTGCAACATCCCCTCCTCCACTCCTACACACACACACACACACACACACACACACACACACACACACACACACACACACACGCACGCGCATGTGTGCCCGCTCACCCGCACACACACACACGCATACATGCACACACAGAAAAGTTAAAAGGCCCTGACTCCTTCACCTTCTGAGGCTTCATCCAGTCAGACAGGTTGTTGATGGACAGCACGATGTCACTCCTGACCACGTTCATCTCCATCACCATGGACTCCATCTTGTGCTGAAGACACACACACAACACAGCCCATCATTTTCAGAACTTATTAAAGAAAAACCCAGAACGTGATATCTTAAACAAAAGCGTCTATCATGACGATGTCGATATTTCCACAAACTGCCCTATTTCCACCGAGAAAGTCTTATACATGCTTACAAAAGTTAAAAAAAACATAAAGCAACCAGACCTGACAGTATCATTGGTGAACTTTATAAGAACTTTGTGTGATTAAGTAATCCATGAGTTATGCAAAACTGAACATCAGGAAACACTGTAAACTTAACAGGTTTTAGCGTTCCCCCCCCCCTTAAATCCTCAATTCAAACTGGATGATTTTGTTTGCAGTCATGTGGATGAATTAAAAAAAAAAAAAAAAGTATTAACAGTACTCTTCCAAATGGCGGCCATTTTTTCTGAAGACATGGACAGATAAGTCACTCTTCATTCTTTGTTTATACTGTCCTAAATGTTAAATGTGATCTGTTTTTTTTTGCCTGAAGAAGACCCAAGAGGTCGAAATGCATTGTGTCTTGTCCTGTGCTTTGTTTGTCAATGTCCTTGGCGGTAACTAACCCCCTCTCTTTCTAAATTTAGCTACGTTCTCCACCCTCAGTCACTCCATTTTGAAACACAGATCTTTTTCATTAATATATTCTCTCCTCTATGCAACCCTCTCTCCTCCCAACTACAGCCTTAAAAGCACTCATACACAGTTTCAGAATTAAATGCACAGCATTCATGTTCACTTGGCCCCTCCCCTCCCCCTCTATCTCCACTTGTCCCTACCCCATCCCTTGCGACAAAACATCCATATAACACCCTGAAAATATGCATTCACATTCCTCAAAGGAGATGTTAAGAAAATGAAATAATAAAATCAACACACAATTCAAAATGATCATGAAATTTTCAGACCTTAAAACCACTCCCTCAAGGTCACATGCATGCACTCACCTTTTAGCTTCACCTTCTACCTCCAACCCCACCCTCCTCCTGCACCAACCTCTTTCCGCAACTAATGCCAAGCTGAATGTTTCTTCTAAAAAATATATTGTGATCACTCAACAAGCCATGAACTTGACAAACCGTAAAATTCAAAGTGATAATTCAAAAAAGCTGAACGCTGAAGAACCTATGATGATTTCTGACACCAGCACATTTTTCTCACAGTCTAAAATCTGCTTTCGTTGCAGAAGCTATCCGGATTCCACAAAACATGGAATGTAAGTTCTGAAAAACAAACAAATAAAAACTCTAAAAAACAAATTTTTTTTTTTTTAAATGCAGGGTTGATGAAAATTTTGAAACGACACCCTGCCACCACCCACCGAACATTGCCACCGTCAATTCTTTCAGTAAAAACATGAATGTTTTGATCTAATAAAATGGACCCAAAATTCTGTTGACAAAAAATGCCAGACATAAGTCTCAAAATAAGCAACTGACAGAGAGAGCTAGAAATTCAACACAATGAGGCACAATTCTCTATTACCAAAATATAAACCAAAGCCTACACAAATTTCTTTTTTAAATCACACAGCTTTAAACACATGTACTTATAAGTAGAAAAGAGACACAGAGAATGAACAGAGAAAGTACTAGTAGATAAATGCACTCTCTCTCTCTCTCTCTCTCTCTCTCTCTCTCTCTCTCTCTTTCTAGACAGACAGACAGACAGACAGACTCCAGAACATGTCATTCACAGACCAGCTGAGACCATATCCAGGCAGCAAGCCAGTTAAAAAACAAAGCTATGAACAAACTGCCCACTGGGGGCAAAGAAGATGAGACAGCAAAAAAAAAATGACAGAGAGGGGAAAAGACATACAAAGAAAAAAAACAAAAAAAAACTTAGATTAGAACAGGATGGGTGGGATGTGAGTCAGGGTGAAGGGGGTGGGGGGTATAAGGATGGGTGGGGGAGGAGAAAGAGTATACTATTCCTTAGACGCAGGTGTTCAGGTATGGACTACCTATCAAAACACCGACCTTGTGAAGGTCGTGCTGCAGGGCATCCACCAGCTTGCTCTCGTTCTCCTCCACCAGTTTCAGCAGCGCCTGCAGCTGACCCATCCTCCACTCGTAGGTTCGAGTCCGCCCCGAGCGAAACACCGCTCGCATGTCTGCAACCATCTGAGGAAACAACGTGGGGATTGGGCGAGTTGGGCAAGTTGGGAAACATGGTTCCTGGATGGTTGGGATGGTGTTACATGACATACCTGCATTTGTACACATAACGCATTTGCACACACAACACAAACAGAAAACATGTCTGACACAAACACATAAATGCATACACAGAGACACTGCTTGATATCAAATAATTTTGTGGAAAAGACACAAAATGTAAAAGCTAGTATTGCAACTCCTGCTACAACATAGTACTATGTAGTACACTTATACCAGCATGAACATACACACGCACACATATACGCACACACACTCACACACACATACACTGAGTACACTTCTGCCCACCACACACACACAGACACAGACACACACACATGAACGCACACACACACACACACACACACACACACATGCATGCATGCACACAGACACACACACACACACAGTGACAACACACACACAAACCCATGCATGTGCACACACACACACACACACACACACACACACACACACACACACACACACATATAACTATCTCTTTCCAACATTAGAAAGTTCAATATCCACAGACCAACAGAAGTCAGTTTATTATCAAATTAATCTGACTGCTCTAACACACACACACACACACAACACACACACACACATATACACACACACACACACAGACACACACTCATACACACACACACACACACGCACACACACACACTCACTCACACATGCACACACACGCATGCACGCATGCATGCGCGCACACACACACACACACACACACACACACACACACACACACACACACACACAAGAAATGGTAAAAGCCTCCACTCGCTATCAAGTTATGGTATAAGGAAGCTACAGACTGTCATATGCCAAACGGCTACTTCAGTTATTGACACACGTTGGTGGATTCAGTCCACTGGAGACTGGATGTACAGGGCCAGTCACACCAAATCGGTGAGATGTTACACAATAGCAAAGAGACACTGACCACAATGAGACAGAGAATGCAATGAGACAGCCTGATAAACTGCAGACGTACCAACGGAGATGGGCACTGATTAAGTCAAAATCATGAGAAAAAAAAAGACGACTTTGTATCAGGGTGTAGAACACACACATATATACAAACATCTCTCTCTCTGTTTTCACTTATGAACTGATTTCTTTCACAGGCGGCAAATACACTCACACACACCGTAAGCTTTTTCACTCTCTGCAGTGGCCTCCCACCTATCAGCTAATTACACACACACACACACACACACACACACACACACACACACACACACAGTTTCTCATCCATTAATCTTCAACAAATGGCAAACTGCCTACATGCATAGACAACACACATACTCTACAATCTCTCTTTTTCTCTCCCTCTTCTTTTTTTTCCCTTAAAGTCTGCTACCCCTTCCTCCTTTCACTTAACATCCTCAACCTAACACACATGCCTCCCCCTACCCCCCCCCCCCCCCCCTTTCTTTCTCTCTTTAGTTCAACGCATAAATGTTTACATATTGAATGTGAGTGTGCATGTGTGTGTGTGTGTGTGTGTGTGTGTGTGTGTGTGTGTGTGTGTGTGTGCGCGCGCGCGAGCATGTGCGTGTCTCATTAACATAGCCATAACACCCCTCTCTATATATCCACACAGGCATGCACATGTACACATAAAGGACCACACAAAAAGGAGACACTGAAGGGCCTTCAAGAGGGCGCTGACCTCCACCAAGGTCAAAAGTCAAACAGATCTTGGAACAGCTCTTTGATCCAGGTCCACACCCAACTTTAGGGTGTATGTCCTTGGGCGACATTCCATTTTTCAACCAAAAGTTTCATTAACATTGGTTCAGTAGTGTCTCTCTCTCTCTCTCTCTCTCAATGATTTTGACGACAGACAGACAACCCAACCCAACTGTTGTAGGTGAGAACCCAACCACGTCAGGGGAGCTAAGGTTAAACAAATTAGCTTAGTCATGTCACCAGTGCAGCTGCACTTTCACTGATACCAGCACACTTGCACTGCCCTTTTAATGGTACTAGAACCCTGATGAACCCAAGGTAAGTCAACATGCTGCTAACGCTGTTGGTGCACATGCACCATTCCACCCAAAATGGCTTCTGTCATTTCAAAGCACCACTTCCTTTTTTTTTTTCTTTTTTTTTTTTTTTCAAATATTTGAAATGCTTTCTGTACAACAGCTTGTCACCTGTGGTTGTGATCCTAACATTTAATTAACACATGACCAGCCTCTCCCTTCAGTCACAATTCTGTTTATCTAACAGGTGTAGTTTTCATTACTGAATAATACGTCTTACATCCTATTCTCTGTGTATATGTGTGTGTGTGTGTGTGTGTGTGTATGCATGTGTATATGCATGTGTGTGGTGTGTGTGCGAGTGTGTGTGTGTGTGTGTGTGTGTGTGTGTGCGCGCGCGCGCGCACGTGCGTGTGTATGTACTTGTGGGAGTATGCATGCATGCATATGTGCATGCACATGCATGTATAATATGTAAACCAGACTTACTTATTATATGAGGAAGAGAGAGACAAAGAGAGAGAAAAACACATAAAAGAATGTGTGTGTGTGTGTGTGTGTGTGTGTGTGTGTGTGTGTGTGTGTGCTAACAGTGATCTTAGACTTGTATGTAAGTGTGTGTGCATGTGGTGTTTTGGGGTGTATGCATGCGAATGGTTGTGTGTTGAATTTGGGCGTACGTAGGTATGTATAATGCAATTAGGCCTAGATAAAATAAATAATAATTAAAAAAAACAAACAAAACAATACCCCCCCCCCACAAAAAAAAAAAAAAAAAAAAAAAAAAAAAAAAAACCTCCACATAACTGAATTCAAAACTTCAAAAGAAACACTAAATAGCAACTACCACCAAGATGGGGAAAATAACATAGACGTTAAAGTAAATGTCCAATTGGGCTCTTAATCAGTCCTTGAACAACTTCCAAAAATGTTTGATTCGTTGGAGATGACGTCTTCAAAGCTGATATCGACGGTTCAGTGTTCAACAACCAAGCAGGTAAGTAGGGTTTCATTCTATCGCACAAAAAAAGTAGATGGAACGGAGTGATTTGCTGGCCACAAATACAAGTCACGTGTGTTTACAGAATTTGTTTTTTAAAGGCATCAAGCCTCTCAATCTAAAAATCAAACTTTTTTAAAATCCGCTCTTGGTAGAGATTCTTGATACCTGTTTTTATTGTCTGATATCTTGTTAAATAATATCCCCTTTTTGTTTCTGGTGCCTTTTTTTCGTTTATTTGAAATAGAGTTCCAGGATACGTCTTTTAAAAGACTATAACTCTCATGTAAGGATAAAGGAATGCATACCTTTGTTAAATCAGTCTCAGTGATAGCAGCTTTTTTGGCTAATTGGTCTACCCTTTCATTCGCAGATAATCCACAGTGTGATGGAACCCAACAAAAATCGACGTAGGAACCACGTAAATGCAAAAAAATGAATTAAGTGGTAGACTTCTAATATGAGTTTCTGCTCTCACACTTGTATTCGAAATTTTAGAGCTTGTAGGACTGATTTTGAATCAACGCGCAAGTAGTATTTGAAATGCAGGAAAACTGAAAATCAAGAAGAAAGTTTTAATGCCATAATAATGGCAACAAGTTCCGCAGTAAATATGGAAATATTCTTACCAAGGTGGTAACCTTTCTCTATTTTTAAGGATGGAATTATGAATGCTGAACCAGACAAATGATTGTCTAGTACAGAACCATCTGTATAAATTTTAAGATGATTTATATAAGTTTCATTTATATGTGACTTAACATACGTTGGCAGCAAGGGTCCATCACTTTTTTTAAAACTTGTATGGTCTATGTCATAATTTGCTCTACTAAGTTCCCATTCCGGGATAGTGCTAAAAGACACCCGAGGGAGCTACGTTTTCAGGTGCAGTGCCTGCTTTTGTAAATAAGTCAGATGTGTATGAGGCTATCGATTTTAGAGAATCGATTTTTTGTGCCCGTTTGGGAAAATTTATTTCTGATTTTAATTCAGTTTCACTGGTATTAAGATTTTGTAGTGTATGACTTCTTAAAATATATTTTGCACATGCAAGTTTCATATTTTCTTCAAAAGGCAATATTCCGATCTCCATATAAGTTCTTAAAGTTGATGTATGAACCGGGACACCAAGAGCTATCTTGTAAGCTTTACTATCGATACTCTGCAACTTTTTAATTAAACATTTTGGGGCTGAAAAAAATGTCTCCTGGGCATAGGATAATTTTGATCGTACAAGCGCAGTAGCTAAATGTGTTAATACTTTACTGTCTTTACCCCATGACTGTTGACTCACCATTTTCAAAAAATTTAAAGTTTTCTTAGCTTTTGTTAGAATAGTTTTGTATGTGATAATTCCAGCTCAATTTAGAAGTTAAATTTCATCTATTTGAAATGAAGGCAGAGGATTAGGATCATAACCAGTATTGAACAGAACCATATGCGATTTTTTCAGCTGAAAGGGCCAATCCATTTTCGGTCATGTACCTACTAATTTTATCTAGTTCATTTTGATATATCTTGTGTGCGTGTGTGTAGGTGTGTGTGTGTGTGTGTGTGTGTGTGTGTGTGTGTGTGTGTGTGTGTGCGCATGTGCTTGTGCATATGTGCTTGTACTTGTGCATATGTGTGCGTTTGAGTGTATGTATGTGCTTTTCAGCAAGTGCATGCTTACATGTATGTATGTCTGTATGTGTGTGTGTGTGTGTGTGTGTGTGTGTGTGTGTGTGTGTGTGTGTGTGTGTGTGTATGTGTGTGTGCATGAGTGTGTGTATTTGTGTGAGTGTGTGTGTGTGTAAATTTGTATTTGTGTATATGTATTTGTGTGTATTTGTGAGTGTGTGTGTGTGTGTGTGTATGTGTGTGTGTGCATGTGTGCCATGCGCATGCACTTGCAAGTGTATATGTGTGCTGTGCTACCACCTGCCCATGCATGTTTGCATTTTGGGACTAAGTGTGCAAGTGTGTGTGTGTGTGTGTGTGTGTGTGTGTGTGTGTGTGTGTGTGTGTGTGTGTGTGTGTGTGTGCATTTGTGGGTTCATATGTGTAAAAGCTATCACCAGACTCCATTTTTCTCATGCCAGTATCGACCAGTATCAACTGTTAATGCCACCTGGAGCCACCCATGAATTAAAATCTACGGATCTTATTAATGTGATCATTACTGTAGTCCTTTACCTGACTTCCTTGTCTTGTTTCAGTCAATCAACCTGGCTCCTATCTAACAAGAAGAGCACTCAGGAAAATGCAGACCTCCATCACTATCCACAGGACCCTCAATCCAACACTTGCTCCCTGATCCACACCAAAATGTTAGTACCACTGGGGGGAAAAGGACTAGTACTAGTAGTAGTAGTAGGCAGGTTCATTCTTTCATTAACTATTTTTGTGTCATGGGAAGAATTGGTATATAACATGGTCTGCAAGAGTTACTTCCTCTGTACTTCTTTTTGTAACTGAATTGAAAACATGACATGTAAATTTCAGATCACTAGAACATTTCAATCTTCCATGGTATTGTATTCAGGGCTGGACTAATTCAGTCGCCTGGTCTCTACAGGCGAGTACAAAAGCAGGTGGGCAAGTGGATACATAAACTGAAAAGCCAGCTCCTGTGTAGCTGCACTGATCATTTCTCTAAGAATTTCTGAAAACTTACTGCGTTAATCTTATCTGAAAAGCTGCTAGCTTTGTCAATCTGACTCGCTGCGCACAAAGTTCATACCATTAGAATAATTCCACTGGCTCCACAGATACAGTTATTCTTAGATGTACTGTAGCCTGTGGTCAGTATCGTCCAATGGTAAATCTGAGGGGCTCTAAATGGTTTTGCTTTCTAAAAATATTACTACACACTTGAATGGCAAGAAATGGACCCAGAGCACTGCCTATCTGCACTAGAGAAAATTTTGTCATCATTCTGACCAAAAAAAGATGGCAAAGGAAGTGAGTATTTTCAAATCTATGAAGTGACAAGCTTCATCAGTGACACTTTCACTGAATTTTCCATTTCTGCGGCACCAAACAAACAAAACAAAAGCAAACAAATGTAAAAACTT